>JANAVB010007737.1:0-52096 GCA_029216955.1 Iris pallida
ACACGTACGACACAGTTTGAGTTTGCTACTCACGTGTCCGGTGAGCTGGGGGGGTTCGAGCGTGCTGGCGGCGGCTAGGGGCGTCGGGGACGCGGCGCTCGGGTGGCGCTGCGTTCGTCTATCAGCGTGGCGCGTCGACTGGTGGCGGTTGGGGCGGTGGCGGCTACTGTGGAGGCTGAACGGGGGATAGCGGAGCTAGGGTTTCGACGAGGAAGAAATGGGGGAGACGGTGGTCGTGGTGGTCAGATTTAGTCTAGGGTTAGGGTTTCGGGGTCGGGGGGTTCTTAAAGGGGGTTTAGGTCGGTCGAAGTCGATTGGGGCGGCCGAAAATGGCGGAGAAAGGGTCGGTGGTCGTCGGCAGCTGGCTGGTCCGTGGGGGGTGGGTGAAGTAGGGTTAGTATTTAGGTCCCTAGGATTTAGAAATTATAGATAGGTCCAAAACCTAACAGTTACAAATATCAATTTGCAAACTGTATTAGAACAATTCAATTTATTGCAACAAATAACATTAAAACAAATTTAAATATATAAAACAATATTAAAACAATTCAGTTAATTATAAATTGATATATTTTAACTTAAAAACTATTTAAAAATTATTTAAAAATTCTAGAAAAATTTCTAAAATCATAATAAATTATTTTAAAGCTAAAATATGTCATTAGAAACTAATTAACACTAATTAAATTAAATTTAAAAAACAGGGGCTGACAAGAATTGACTTGTGGTTTTGTGCACGGTCCGGTGCGATATGTGTTATAGGTTGACAGCTTCTAGATCGGCATTCCCCTTATCCTCTACTTATGACTATGATTTGTGCAAGGATTCAGACAAGTACAGTATTGCATTTATGTTTTAGTTCATTTAACGTCTTCTCTATTGTTTCCTTATTTGATATCCAATTGAGACATTGCTTGATATTCCGTTGACACACGATTGTGACACCGTAGTTATTGTATCCTTCTTAGTGTAACATTGACCATTATTGATTGTTAGAGAGTCGGAAGGGGAAATACTCGGTAAGTACGTGAACAAACCCAAATATTTTGATTGGGATAGCTAAGTATATCCCACGTATGAGTTAGTTGTACCTTATTATTGTAGATAGCCATCGTATAATGTGCCGTATTAGTCCAGCTGTTCATGTTAAAAGGTATTTTACACACACATAGTTCCTATTTTTCCTTTATCTAGTTCTAGTTCATATCTTGTTAGTTCATATCTTGTTAGTACATACCTTGCTAGTTACATTCTGCTAGTTTATATCTTGCTAGTGCTAGTTCATATCCTGTTAGTTCATCTCTTGCTAGTTCTTTATATACTCTTTGCCATCATGATTTCTTGGTGTTCTAACTTATTTTGGACTAATAACATTAATTGCAATATGGTTGTACTCTGCTCCTTTCCTGACTGGATCGTTGTTATAGGTGAGGATGACGTGTCTACTCTTGCGCTATGGACCGCACGAGGGGGAGATGGAGACTCGAAGGCCAAACCATAGAAGACTAGTTAGGTGTGTGGTAGTTTTCTATAAATATAAAAGCTTACATTCTTCTTCAAATATAAAACTTCTATATTTTGTAAAGTTGATTTAGTTGATGTGAATAAAAGTTAGTATTTATGAGCACTTTGTTTATTGTGGGCTAGACAGCGTACTACCGTCGATACTACGGTGTAGGCTGGGTTGGACACGCACTCGTATCCCGAAAAGCGGGTACGGATCGTGATAAGTTTTTTTGGTGGCCCATGCAGGTCGTTTTCGCAAAAGATTGCAACTTGTGATAGTACTTAAGTTAGTCGTACTACTGCAAGCCTGTGACTAAAAAATTGCTCATTCACAACTAGGATTGATTTAATTTTAGAGAATGACTAGGACTAGAACTCCCTTATTCAATTTGACCCTTGGGTAGTTAAGGTTGCTAATTAGGTCATGTGATTTAGCTAATGATTTATTGAATTTTAAACCCTATTAGATATTTGATACAATGTTAAGATCAAAGGTGGGTAGACTATTCGCTTAGTAAGTTAGGGCTTCATAGAATTTAATTCCTAATTTTGATCATTTGTGCCATTTTATTATGCCTTCTCTAAACCTCGTTTTATTTTCAAAACTATTTTGCGATCGTTTTATTTTCAATTCCTAATCTTGGTTCAATTATCTATATATTAATTCAAGTTGTCTTCGTTCATTTTGCGATCGTTTTGTTTTCAAAACTGATACTTTTATTCAAGGACAGATACTTACATTTTTTTATCATGATCGACTTGTTTGAATTTATAGAAGTTCCTTTGAAATTCTTATGGATATAGTAGAAATAATTTTTGATGACTTATAATGGAAAGACAGATGCGTAATGTCCCCATTTATTTGAATTATGGAGACTGTGGGTTCACTGCAGCCAGCAGCGCACTGGCATGGCAAGACCCCTAAGTTGAAACAATTTTAAGTAAGTGTAGGTTGTCAAATGTTACTAAATCTATATCCTAGTTGCATTATTTGATCCTTTGATTTATTATGTCAACATTGGATAGAGTTGATAGAGTGTTCGATACCATATTATATTTGAGTCATGATATCAAGGGTTACTGCAGTCAGATATACACTAGCGGGGCATAAATTTTTGGTAAAGTGACTTCAGGTATACATATGATTTTTGAATATTATAGAGACTACATCCTTTCGACATATGACTATTGATTTATTTCTTATTCTTTTCCTTTATTTCTTCAACATTTTATCTTATCCTTCTATTTTGGAATGTTATTTGGCTCCTAGCAATCTTTAAAACCTATTTGATTTTCTTCTGCTAGATTCCTAATCTTATCTAGATGTTGTTTCTTAATCGTATCCTCCGAAATTTCGAGGATAAAATTTTCTAAGGTGGATAGATTTGTAAGCCCACTTTCCGATTTTTTTTTATTTGATTATGATTTACTTTTATGGTTATTAGGAGTCTTACATAAGCTCATAAGGGGAGCTGTAATCATATTATGGTCATTTGGACCTTAGTAAGAATTATTTAGCTATTTTATAGTTATCATAATTTTTAGATATTTAGATAATTCTTAAATATCTATTTTGTGAAGATTTATATTCTATTGAATTTCATGATTTATCATATGGCCATTCGGGGTTATTTTTAGGACCCAGTATTTTATTTAGGTTCTAGAACCTCAAAAACTATTTTCTAAATTTTTTGGATTTTTTTGGTATTTTCTGGAATTACATTGATAATTAAATATAGGAAAAACCTATTTTCTAGGACTTCTGGAATTTATTGTCCTAGCCTAAGAGCAAATATTGACCCCAAATTTTTCTAGGGTTCATTATACTATTTTTATTTTCTAGAATTTTTTTATAATTTTTGGGAATTTTAAAGTATTTATTTATTAAGGTTTATATATTTTTAAAGGCTTTCAATATTTATTATGAGGCCAATTGGGACTAATATGAGGTAAAGTATTTTTATTTATATTTAAAAGGTTAAATGTATTTTCTATAATTTTCTACAATTTTTTAGGAATGTGTAGGATTTATTTGAGTTTATTTGGACTTGAAATGATTTTTAAATAATTTTATGAATTAAAATAAATAATTACCCTGTCGTTAACACAGTCAGCCCCCGACCCGGCCCACCTGCCGGCGCCCAGGCTGAACCGCCTCTTTCCATGTATGTATGTATGTATATATAATATATATATAATATATTATATATATATATATATATATATATATATATATTATATATATATATATATAATATTTGAATTAAAATAAATAATTACCCAGTCGTTAACAAAGTCAGCCCCTGACCCGGCCCACCTGCCGGCGCCCAGGCTGAACCGCCTCTTTCCATATATATATTATAATATATATATATTATATATATTATAATATATATATATATATATATATATGTTATCAAAACCCTATTTTCTTGGCCGAATTTGTGAGACTTTTGATCTTCGGAATCTCCCAACTTCCCGAAGCGATTGCCGTAAACTCCGACGTGATTTTCGTGCGCCGTTTTTTGTTGGAAGCGTATTGAGGTATAATTTCTGAATATATATTTTATAAATTCGAAGCTAATTTCTGTAAAATTCGTAGAGTGCTAGTTGTCTGAAATTTGACACGTTTTGGTATTTTTGAGATTCCGGGAGAACCAGGAATCCGAGTCACGAACCGTTTGAAGTTTCATAAAGCTAACACAGAGCTATACGACATATATTTTTCCAGAAATTCATTCATCATAGTATTTTAGTTATTCTGTTAAACTCAGAATTGATCGGTTAATCACCGTTTTGGTCACGATTAGCCATAACGGCGATATCTCTTGACCAAAGTGTGATTTTGTGGCACGGTTGATTCCAGCGCACTCGTGGCGCTGAAATCTACCAAGGTGAACTTTCAAAATCTAGAGTACATGACGTTTGACTAGATAGTCAACGGCACACCTTGATTTGCGTGCCATGGTTTCTAAAATTGGAAATATGACTTTTGATGGCCAAACTTGCATGTTTAGATTATATTTAGATTATTATTAGGTTAAATAATATTTTTAAGTAATTCATTCCAGAATTAACTATTATTAGATTAGTAACCCAACTTGCCACTATTCCATGAATTTAGAACTAGAACATAGAATTGACTTGTGGTTTTCGTGCACGGTTCGTGGTGCGATATGTGTTATAGGTTGACAGCTTCTTGATCAACATTCCCCTCATCCTCTACTTGTGACTATGGTTTGTGCAAGGATTCAGGCAAGTACAGTATTGTATTTATGTTTTAGTTTATTATAACGTCTTCTCTATCGTTTCCTTGTTTGATATCCCATTGAGACATTGCTTGATATTTCGTTGACACGCGATTGTGACACCGTAGTTATTGTATCCTTCTTAGTGTAACATTGACCATTATTGATTGTTAGAGAGTCGGGAGGGGAAATACTCGATAAGTACGTGAACAAACCCAAATATTTTGATTGTGGATAGCTAAGTCATACACCCCACGTATGAGTTAGCCGTACCCTATTATTGTGGATAGCCATCATATGATGTGTCGTATTAGCCCAGTCGTTAACGTATTAAAAGGTATTTCATACACACATAGTTGTTCATATTTTTTCTTTATCTAGTTCTAGTTCATATCTTGTTAGTTCATATCTTTTTAAAACTACCTTGCTAGTTACATTCTGCTAGTTCATATCTTGCTAGTGCTAGTTCATATCCTGTTAGTTCATCTCTTTGCTAGTTCTTTATATACCCTTTTCCATCATGGTTTCTCGTTGTTTTAACTTATTTTGGACTAACATTAATTGCAATATGGTTGTACTCTACTCCTTTCCTGACTGGGTCGTTGTTATAGGTGAGGATGACATGTCTACTCTTGCGCTATGGACCACACGAGGGGGAGATAGAGACTCGAAGGCCAAACCATAGAAGACTAGTTAGTTTGTGGTAGTTTTCTATAAATGTAAAAGCTTACATTCTTCTTCAAATGTAAAACTTCTATATTTTGTAAAGTTGATTTAGTTGTTGTGAATGAGCAGTTAGTATTTATGAGCACTTTGTTTATTGTGGGCTAGACAGCATACTACCGCCGATACCACGGCGTAGGCTGGGCTGGGACACGCACCCGTATCCCGAAAAGCGGTGCGGGTCATGACATAAGTACCGTCTTTGTCTTGTACAAGTGCAATACTAGACTTGTACGGCATCACGCCCAAGCGAGGACGAATGATTCAATGTGAATCAAAACGAGGACGAACGATTCTCCGAATCGGGGCGTGACAAATTGGTATCAGAGCATAGGCTTTACATCCTTGGACTCTTATTTGATTCATTTTAAATCAAAGTTGCATCTGTGATTAACCAAAGTTGCTTCCGCGATAACTCAAGTAATGGTACGCGGCTTAGACTCCCACGTGCTCGATATGAGACCTAAGCTATCATACAATTTCCTAGGTTGGGCTTTGTCACATATCTGTAGTATTTTCCCTCCCCTAGATATTAGTAAAGATCTTGAACCAGAATATAGACCAAGTCATGTAACAATGTATTCAATATGAAAAAAGCATGACATAAAATAAATGAGTTAAAATCATATAAGTACAGTATTCTCCTTGCAAATCAATGTGTCTCAAAGTCCAACTATAATAGGGCAAGAAAAGGTTAAATTCTAGAGAATAGCATTAGGCTGATTATTTTCTAACTATTAACTAATTATATATATTAGCTAAAAATATATTCTAGTTTTAGTCAATATACATAGATACTAGATATAAATACTAACAATCACTTATGTTACTCTTCATGAGATAAAATATTAAAATAATAATTCTAGCAACATATTTCATTTATTAATGAATATTAGAAAACATTTGCTACTAAAAAATCTATATTTACAAAATCTAGATATTATGATATTAACATTAGCAAATTAGAGCAGAACAATATTAACTAATATTGTGTGCCAAACTAGGTTTTATTATAAATATTTAGTAGCTATCTTTGAGAATACTTACTATTGTAGAAGCATGAAAATTTCAGCAATAAAGCCTTATGCGTCCAAGCCAATGAGGACATATGTGCCCAAGTGAACTCGCATGCGCCCAAGTCACCTTGTGAAGCTCTATGCGCCCAAGTCATCCTGTGAAGCTCTATGCGCCCAAGTCATCCTGTGAAGCTATATGCGCCCAAACTACCCTGTGAAGGAGGGCGCATAGCCTGAAACAGGGCTATGCGCCCAAGCATGACTCGTTCAAAGCCATGATTAAAACGTGCACCGAAACACACGACCACGTCAGTCTCCACGAGCAGTCGTGCACCGAAGCATGCGGCCATGTCAACACCATTATCAAGCCACGATCTCGCAGCCTGCATGCGCCTACACCCTATGAGCCCAAGTCAGGACTATGCGCCCACATGAAAACCAGTGTGTTTTTCTTCTGTGGGCGCAAAACATCATTCCAGCTCAAGAACGACTATAAAAAGAGGTCTCATCCCTCTTCAAAACACAGAACGGAGAGCATTTTCAAGAGCCAAATTGCTGCACTTCTTGCCAGTGAGCCGAGAGTTTGCAATTTTTTTAGGTTTTCTTCCACTTTTGTAATCGGAGTGTCAACGGAGTAAATAAGCAACTGTCGCTCAATCTCCATCCTCCCATTCCCCAGAATTCTTTTTTGTACTCGGGGATCCTCAGCGCAGGATCTCTCAGGCGTACTCGATTTGTGGTGTATTGCGCCAATAAAGAAAAGACAGCATTTCTTCTTTTTTTTGTGTGTGTCCACAAAAATGGCGACTCTGCTGGGGATTACCTTTTCCTCTGACGAGAAGTTGGTGACGCAATCTGATACCGACAAAGTTGGAAGTACTCAGAAGATGCTGATCGTAAAGTTCGATCAGCAGGCGTTCGAAGAGATGCTCTCGAGGGATGGATCTACTCAAAATCAGCGAAGCCAAAAAGTCTCGCAAGACTTGGCTTCCGAAGGCTCGCTGTGCATATCCTGCTAGTGTCATAGCAGATATGTACTAGAGGACTCTGTCACATGGGCGCATGACTCTGCCACAGAAGCTCCCCAAATGGAGAAGGCTCACACCGTTCTTGGCTCTACTAGCCCAGTGACTTCTTTCCTGCAAACCAACAACAGAGTGTTCGATGCTCGAGACTTGGAAAAGAAAAGCACTACGATGCCAAAAATTGGAGTGTTCGACACTCTGAGAAAACCCAGCGAGGCTCACAAACGAAGGAGGCGAAACTGGGAGAAAACAGCGAAGCTCCACTAAGCATGGCCCAAGGGGATGTTTGGGTGCATAACTCCAATCAGAAGGACTCTGTCTTCAACATATTCGGCATCCAGGATCATGGCCCAAGGCTATGCGCCTAGGCTCACTGGATCCATACTATGCGTCCACATCAAGAAGGCTCAGATATGCTACCAAGAAGCATGCGCCCAAGGCCAGTCCCCAAGGCCTATGCGCCCACAGCAAAAAAGACAGGACCCAACACGTATAGCACGGGGCTGCCTTCAAGGACATCATAGAAACTTAGGTTTGGAGGTTGCCCTTGCACGTGAACTAAGTCTGGATATGCCAAGGTCTCCTTACGAACCCGCATGCAAAGCTCGGTAATGAATACAACATAGGTTGTAAGGCAAAACTCCCTTCCGCTGACTTACGTGACATGATAAATCAAGCGTTAAAGCGAGGAAGGACATAACAATTCATAGTGCACATCCGTGCACCAGTATTGTCATCAACTGTTGCTGCTCTAAAGCGACAAGAGTGCCTCAGAGACAGTCCGTGTTTCGACGGCTGCATTTCTATGACGATGAAAAGCCGCTGTGTGTTTCATCCAACATGGCTTCATGGGATCCCCCTTACGGAAGCCCCAATCAAGATGGTGGACCACAAACCCAACTTTCTCTCTCAGTTCTGCGAGAAGAAGGAGAAGAAGTCTACCAACAGATGGCCAGCAGGCTATCACATCTGAAGGAGTCTATATGGGTACTCGGTCAAAGGCGAGATTCCGTATGGATGACGAAGACTCCCAAGCTGGGGGTAGTATTCCTCAGAGTCTGAAACGGATGACCTTCACACTGGGGGTAGCCTTCCAGAGGACGACGATCCCTCCGAGTCTGATGGCGACTATCTACCTCCTCTACCTGAAGATGAGGGACTTGTCAACTCAAAGATAGACAGTATCAGCACCAGTTGTACTATTTCCTCTATTCATCCTCGTATGTTATCTAGATACATGGCAGACGAAGAAGAGAAAAGACCTGATGAAGCTATGATCAGACCAGCAAACGGCTAGAGGGTCTTGAAACAGCATTCGCCAAGATCACTGATATGCTGACCAGTATCATGGCGGTCCAAGCTGCTGGAGCTATTCCTCCACCTCAACAGAACGCTCAGCTCATGCTAGTCCAGCTCATAGCAACAACCCTCCTTCACTACAAAAGGATTATCATTCCGTTGGGCCTCCCCCAAATCTTGCAAATATTGGTGGTGGTCCTTCGCCAACGACGCCTGATAACCGTTCAGCAGCCGTTCTCCAACACCTGCTTATCAACAAGATGTAATTGATTCCCTGGTCGCCCGTCTTGACACCATCTCACACAAAGACGAGGTTCAGAAGATGGGGATATCTCAATCTTATCCTCCTGAATGGGAGAATGCTACTTGCCCTCCTAACTACAAGTCGCTGACGCTAAATTCATTTGACGGATTGACTTCTCCTTGTCAACACATGACATACTTCAACACACAGACTTTACACTTACCAGAGACGATCCATTCTTGTCAAAGTTGTTTATTAGCACCTTGCAGGAGGTAGCTTTTGAATGGTTCTGCAGTCTGCCTGACGGTTGTATCAATTCATTTAAAGACTTGGAGAGGTTGTTCCTCAACAGGTTTTATGAGAGTGGCATGCATATTAGTATGTCCACCCTCATCGAGACCAAGCAAAGGAGGATTGAGTCTGTTATTGCCTTCATCGAACGCTTCAGGTGGCTAGTACTGAAGATGCCCTTCGGCATACCAGACTCAGAACTTATGGACACTTGTCGGCATAACTTCCTTCCTACGATAAAGTTCTGTCTGGGTATACATAAGTATGATACCTGGCCCGCTTTCATTGGGGCCGCTGATGCTACTGAAAATGACATTCCTAATCTGGAACTACTGGGGTTGAAAACACCTAAATCTGAAGACAAGGGCAAGCATCCTCAACTATCCCTGTCCGTGGGGGTAAAGGGAAAGAAGTCCTGAAGGTCGACACTTCCAAGGAAGCTTCCAATTCTCAGGGCACCTCCGACAAGCCTAAGGAGCCTCTTCTTTGACGAAGACGATATCATTACCATTTTTCACACATTGACGAAGGGTAATAAGCTGACATTGCCTCCACCACGACATCCTGCAGAGGCAAACCAACTCAACGATCCCAAGTTCTGTCTCTATCATCAGTACGTGCATCACTCCACCAAGGACTGCATCGTCCTGAAAAAGAAGATACAACAGCTTATCGATAGCCAAGTGATCAACCTCGAAGCTGAAGATAAGGTCGTATCTTCTAACATGATCTCTCTTCAGTTTGGTGACTTTCCTCCCCCAGAAGTCCCAGACGGCGTGATCCCGATCCCCAAGGCAATAATGGAAGTCGTCAACCTACCGCCAGCTCGCAACTCAACCATGGTGCCACTCACGACTGAGCGTGGTGAGATCATGTGGGTCCATCCGGACCTTATGCAAGAGATGACACAGGGGGTGGAATCTCCCAAAGCAAAAAGGGGCAATAAATACAAGTTATGCCATATGGTGTCTTCTCTCATCTACGAGGTTCTATCTGGCGAGATGCGATCGGGGAAGACTTATCTTCGGATATACGATCCCGCACAAGAAGAAGCAGTACCTTCTCAAGCTCCTGCTGCCCCCACAAGCTCAGAAGCCGGCCCGTCTAAGCCTTCAACTACTGACAAAGCCAAGCAGAAGGAGACGCGGTTTGACAAGTCTCTTAAGGTGCCAGCTTTCGAAGGCATGGACCGGCCCTATAACTTTGACATACTGGCACAGCTGGCCAATACACCTGTCAGGTTGTCTCTGTTCGATCTATTGCGACTCTCCAAAGAAACGCGGAAGGCCTTAAGTGAGGCATTACTACATGCCGACTCTTATCTCGCTGAAGTCAAAGCCCCCGCTGAAGACCCTGTCTCCTGTCCCCACTGCCACAGTACTATGGAAGTGGTGTCCAATATCACCTTTTTACAGGAGGACATGCTACTCAAAAATAATCATCATGATAGACCCCTGCACTATACAGGGTATATCGGGGAGATCAAGGTGGACCGCATGCACATCGATCCGGGATCCTCCCTCAGCATAATTCCTAGAAGTTTACTTCAAATTCTGGGAATCCCTCTGCACAAGCTATCTGCAACCAATACAACTATCATGGCTTTCAATGCTGGTCGAAGCCACCTGCTGGGCAAGATCCGTCTCAAGTGCCAGATCGGTGATCTCCAAACGGACGTTTTCTGCTATGTGATCGATGCCAATGTATCCTACAACATCTTGTTGGGACGTCCATGGATACATGAGAACATAATTGTTCCCTCCACACGTGACCAGTGCATCAAGTACGTCAACAGCGATGGTGTCGTGAAGACGAAGTTTGCCGATGTCGATCCTTTAAGGGCATCGAAGCCTACTATGGAGATTCGGTACTTTACCAATCTCAGCCCCCTAAGGATGACGGCAACGAAGCTGACAATGAAGCTGAAGCAAGTTCATCCTCCAATGATGGTCTCCTGATTATCCGAGTCAAAGGACGTACTACTCCAAAAAGTACTCCAAAGCCTCTCACAATCTGGGTGAAAAAGAAGAGCCCTGACAAGGTCAAACCATTTACCATCACTCTCCGTAAGAACCCTCACAAGGTCAAAACTCAGGAGGAACCTGCTAAAGTCCGTCCTCCCAATCATGAAGAATTACCCTACGTTGTGAACTTGGCCAAGACTGTGGCTCCTCTTCCAGATGATGATCCTCTTAATGAGTATATAAATACTCATAATAATGTACCTTCAGCAGATGATGTTATCCCTGAAGAAGAACTTGAATATTTTCTTAGTAAAGGTTTATCTTTGAATTACTCCGATGTCTATCAATCTGTAAAACTACTACATAGATACGATATACGCTCTAGAGCACGGCATAGGACTACACCTCTGCATGCCGGTCACGACGCCTCACCTACGGGAAAAAGTTTACCCAGAAGATATCCACTACTTCATCGTTCCAGCCAAAAAGAAGGATGAAGAACTAATCATCTTTGGTCGAATAATTGGCGAAAGAAAGTTCGTTTCGGACTCTGTTTCTCCCAAACACAACACAGAAGCTGACTATGACTCTGGGAAAATGCAACTTTTTCGGTATAGTTGGCAGGCCAAGAATATCATCCAGAACATGGGATATGACATCAAAAGCGACTAGGGGCTAAATTACGGCCGGGGACGACGAATGCTAATACGACACTTTGCTCCTCCCGGCAAACCCGAGAACTACTATCAACGAAACGGTGTTGGTTTGGGTTATGTTACTCCTCCAACAACTCCCGAAAGTTCAGATGATGAAGCAGATCGTTGTTCTCATTTTTCTGATTCCTTCCTCTGGGACTCAGACTCTAGCATTGGCGACATGTTCAAAGCAACTCTGTCCGTCAATATGGTTTCCGTTGACCAAATTACAGACGATGTCCAATCAATCGAGCTTGAACAATGGGCTCAAAACATGGATACTAGGTGGGAGCTGCGCTTCAAACAACGTGAACCACCTACCGAAGACGAAGTCGTCCAAGTCAATTTAGGAGATGAATCATCTTTTAAACCAATCTTCATCAGCAAAAGTCTATCTGACGATGAATGCCAATCTCTTATACAGCTTATAAGAGAATACATCGACGTCTTTGTATGGAGCTATAAAGATATGCCAGGCCTGGACCCTAAAGTCGCCATGCACCGCCTGAATATTTCGTCTAAAGCTAAGTCAGTGAAGCAGCAACAACGATGATTTCGACCAGATGTCATGGAGGCCATCGAGAATGAAGTCAAGAAGCTCATTGCCAGTGGATTCATTCGCGAAGAATAACACCCTAACTGGATTTCCAATATCGTTCCAGTCATAAAAAAGAACGATAAAGTTCGAGTCTGTATCGATTACCATAATTTGAACTCGGCATGCCCGAAAGATAAGTTCCCTCTACCGATCACCGACTTAATGATCGACAATACTTGCGACTTCGAGCGAATGTCCTTCATAGATGGGTTCTCAGGCTACATCCAGATCAAGATGTTCCCCGACGACGAGAAGCACATATCTTTTCCTATGGGGGTATACTGCTATACGGTGATGCCCTTCGGATTGAAGAATGCAGGGGCGACATACCTGCGAGCCATGAACACAATTTTTTGCGATCATTTGCGTAAAACTGTGGAGTGCTACGTAGACGATATCGCAGTTAAAAGCCGTCTCAAGGGCAACCACCTCCAAGACTTGAGAACGGTATTCGAACTAATACGTGTACACCAATTCAAGATGAATCCAACCAAGTCTTTTCTGGGAGTCTCCAGCGGCAAGTTTCTTGGTTTCGTCATCACTTCAAAGGGTATACATCTTGACCCGAAGAAAGTGAAGGCTATCCTCGATATGCATCCTCCAAGAAACCTCAAAGAGCTACGCGGACTACAAGGAAGGCTAGCCTACATCAGACAGTTCATTTCGAACCTTTCTGGAAGATATCAACCATTCACTCATCTCATGAAGAAAGGCATATCTTTCGTCTGGACTGAACAATGTCAACGCGCATTCGACGACATTAAGAAGTATCTTACAAGCCCCCCAGTATTGGTAGCACCAATAAAGGGGAAGCCCTTCTTACTATATGTCCGTGCTATGGACCATTCTCTTGGCGCCCTATTAGCTCAGAAGAATGAAGGCGGCCATGAACAGGCAATCTACTACCTCAGCCGCACAATGGTGGATGCCGAACACAAATACACACTAGTGGGGAAGGAATGCCTTGTACTGGTATTTGCCATCTAGATGACACGCTACTATGTGTCTGGACAGACTATCCATATCATATCTAAAGTCAATCCTCTCAGAATACTCATGACTAGACCGGGTTCTTTCAATTTTCGTTTAGCTACATGGGCAATGCGGTTGACTCCATACGATATGCTCTTCGTTCCTCAGAAGACAGTAAAAGGCCAACCATTAGCTGATTTCCTAGCAGCTCATTCGATACCAGAATCTTCCAGACTCTACGACGAAATCCCCGATGAAGTAGTGGAGTCTAACATTACAACTAAAAAAAAATCCTCATTTGGAGAATGTTCTTTGACGGTGCATCAAGAACAGGACCTAAAGAAAATATTGAGGGCCAGAGTTGGCGTCGTGTCACCTGATCATCTGGTTATTTATCGTGCATATTCTCTCATGGAACCATGCACCAACAACGTTGCCGAATATAATGCCCTATTAATCGGCTTGCAACTGGTAAAGCAACTGGGAGTTGACTATCTAGAAGCTTACGACGATTCTAAGCTAATAGTTAGTCAGGTCCGAGGGGATTATGAAGTTCGTCACGAAGATCTCATCCCCTATCACAGAGCAACAATCGAGTTAGCATATACTTTCGTTGGATTCTTCATCGAGCACGTGCATCGACTACAGAATATAGAAGCAGATGCTCTAGCCGGTCTCGCTGCTTCCTTGACCGTCCCTACCAATACTCAGCAGTCGATCACAGTGTCTGGTCGAGAGCTATTTTGTGTGAAAAATGCCTTGCATATTTATCACAGTTACACAACGGAAACAAACGTCGATATTAAAGACTGGAGATTTCCCTTCATAGACTACGCCGTCTATGGAATCCTCCCCGAGGACCCGAAGGAAGCAGTGTCTATCCAAAGGTGATCCCTCAGATTTTACTACGACACAGCTACCAAGATGCTGTACCGACGCTCTTACGACGGGCTACTATTACGATGTCTATCTGACACAGAAGCCAAATATGTACTCTGGGAGGCTCACGACAGAGTTTGTGGTGCACATCAACCAGGCCCCAAATTATAAGATTGCCTCAAACGAATGGGTTTTATTGGCCCACAACGATAGCAGATACCGTTAAATATGCAAAAAAGTGTAGAGCCTGTCAGTTCTACGCCGATTTCATTCATCAACCTTTGGAGTTTCTACACCCGACGGCAGCATCTTGGCCTTTTGAAGCCTGGGGCATGGACGTCATAGGACCAATCAGCCCGCCGTCTTCCAGAGGACATCGGTTTATCCTAGCCATAATCGATTACTTCTCCAAATGGGCGGAAGCTATACCGCTCACCGAAGTGAAGGCATCAAACGTGATCAGTTTCATCAAACATCACGTTATCTACCGCTTTGGCCTACCTCGCAGGATCATCCATGACAATGGTCCACAATTTGCAAGCCATGCATTCTATCGGTTCTGCAATAGGAACCGAATCCAGAACGTAGCCTCTACTGCCTACAATCCAGCGGCTAACGGGCTAGTAGAAGCCTTCAATAAAACCATCATAAAACTTCTCAAAAAGTTTGTGTCTTCAAACAAGCACGATTGGAATGAGAAGCTCGACTAATGTCTATGGGCCTATCGTACAACGGTCCGGACTCCAACAGGCAGTACGCCATTCTCTCTGGTTTATGGAAGCGAAGCAGTTCTTCCCCTAGAAATCCAGATTCCTTCTCTTCGAGTAGCCTTAGCCAGCGAGTTGACTACCGAAGAAAGCTACCGTCTGCGACTCCAGGAGCTCGAAGCGCTAAACGAAAAATGCTTGTTAGCTCAGCAGCGTATTGAGCTATACCATGCACGCCTTTCCAGAGCCTTCAATAAAAAGGTAAAGGAAATAATCTTCCAAGTTGTTGATCTAGTCTTAACAGTGAGAAGACCAATGGTCATGATATACAAAATAAAAGGAAAATTCTAGCCTAAATGGGAAGGTCCTTTCATCATAGAATCAGTGTATTCTAACGGTGCGTACCGACTAACCAAGCCTGATGGTGATTTGCTCATGATGCCTATCAACGGCAAGTTCCTGAAGAAATACTATGTGTAACCTTTTTTACATAATGTTCACATATGTTCAGTCATGTAAATCACTACTAAAATATGCTAAAATAGCGACGTATATTAGCGACGGCGGAAATACCCGTCGCTGATAATTGCCTATAGCGACTTCTTGTGCTACACGTCGTTGGCCGTCGCTGCGTAGCGACGTTCCGCGACGTAGTATAAGTTACGTCGCTGATGGGCGACCTTTTGCGACGTATGTCCAATTTACGTCGCTGTATTGCGACGGTTAGCGACGTATAATTTACGCGTCGCTGTTTTATTACATATAGGGTTCCTGGCCAGATCGAAATCACAAAAATTTTGCCCAAAATTTTTCTTCCCGCTCTCCCCTCTCCCCCTGGCGAACCCTCCCCTCCGGCGACCCCTCCCTCCGGCGACACCCTCCCCCTTCTCCGCCCGGCGACCCCGCTCGCCCGTTGACCCCTCCCTCCGGCGACCAGCCTCCCTCCTCCGACGAAGGAGCCTTCCTCGCCGCCTTCCTCCTCCGACGAAGCCACCCTCCTCGCCGCCTCCATCCTCCGACGAAGCCACCCTCCTCAGGTAAACCCTAACCCTAGCCCTAGCTATCTAGACACAGACACGGACACGAGAACCCTAACCCTAGCTGGGATGGTCTTTCTGTCGAGGGGGGAGAGAGGGGTGGGGGTGGGTGCAGGGGGTGGGGGGTCTTACTGTCGAGGGGTGGAGGGAGGGGTGGGGGTACCCGGGGGGTGCAGGGGTTGGGGAAGGGGGGCATGGTTGGGGTGGGTGCAAGGGGAGGGGGACAGGGAGGGAAGGCAGGGGAGGGTTGGGGTGGGTGCAGGGGTATAGGGAGGGGGCAGGGGAGGGGGGAGGGGGAAGGGGGGCAGGGGAGGGTTGGGATGGGGGCAGGGGTAGGGGGAGGGGGGCAGGAGAGGGGGGAGGGGGGCAGGGAAGGGTTGGGGTGGGTACAGGGGTAGGAAGAGGGGGGCAGGGAAGGGTTGGGGTGGGTGCAGGGGTAGGGGGAGGGGGGCAGGGGAGGGTGCAGGGGTGGGTGCAGGGGTATGGGGAGGGGGGACAGGGGAGGGGGGAAGGGGGCAGGGAAGGGTTGGGGTGGGTGCAGGGGTAGGGGGAGGGGGGCAGGGGAGGGGGGGAGGGGGGCAGGGGAGGGTTGGGGTGGGTGCAGGGGTAGGGGGAGGGGGCAGGGGAGGGTTGGGGTGGGTGCAGGGGTAGGGGGAGGGGGGCAGGGGAGGGTGCAGGAATCGATATCGGACTATATGTATACAATGTATATACTTGTATATATACTCACACACTTACATACACACACAAATACATAGATACTCACACACTTACATAGACACACAAATACATATGTATACATGTATATATATACTCACACACTTACATACACACACAAATACATATATAAATATATATGTATACAATATATATACACCAAGGTTCACAATATCGGTATCAGAATCGGTATCGGACTATTCCTATGAGTATTGGTATCGGCGATATCGGTAGTATCGGCGGTATCGTATCGGAGTATCAGACTTTGGTATCGGAAAACAAATAATTATTAATAAATTATTTATATTTATAAACATATATTTTATACATTTAGGCATAATTTTAAGTATTTCAGCGTTATTTCTTAGTAGTTTTGAAATTATATGAAATAGTAGTCACCCTTACCGATTGGTTTTGCCGAATTGACCGGAACAAAGACCCCTAATGTCAGTATCGATCAATATTTGGTATCGGTCGGTATCGGATCGGAACTTGCCAAACCGTATCGGTATCGGCCGTATCGGATCGGTATCGGCCGATACTTTAAACCATGATATACACACAAATACACATATATATACAATCAAAAATCCATTTAAAATTTATTTTAAGAATCTGAAATGTTGACGATATATACCCAAGGTTCACAATATTGGTATCGGAATCGGTATCGGACTATTCCTATGAGTATTGGTATCGGCGATATCGGTAGTATCGGCGGTATCGTATCGGAGTATCGGACTTTGGTATCGGAAAACAAATAATTATTAATAAATTATTTACATTTAAAAACATTATGAAATAGTAGTCACCCTTACCGGTAGTATCGGCGATATCGGTAGTATCGGCGGTATCGTATCGGAGTATCGGTAGTATCGGCGGTATTCATAATTTTAAGTATTTCAGCGTTATTTCTTAGTAGTTTTGAAATTATATGAAATAGTAGTCACCCTTACCGATTGGTTTTGCCGAATTGACCGGAACAAAGACCCCCAACTTAAGGTATTGGTATTGGGATACCAATAGCGATAAGGTAAAAGGTACCTTGGTAGGTAATGACTAGAAATAGGATATTTGTGCCTGTTGGATAATGTGTGTCCATCTTTGCAGAATTATTTCCAAATGGATATGAATTACTACTTGCAGAATCGTTCATGGATGTGCAATCGTCGTCCTGACGATATGTGTGGTGTGTGGGATGAATACATAGCGGGAGTAGAGTAGTTCCTGCAGTTTGCTAAGGCGTTCCCTCAGTACATGGACAGTACCAAAATTAAGTGTCCGTGTGTGAAATATCATAACGTGAAATATTATCTAGAAGTGGAAGTGACATATCATTTGTACTCGAGGGGTTTCACGCCTAATTACTATCAGTAGACCACACACGGAGAACTTGTGTCTTTAGCATCAGAGCCGGAGCCTTACGTTGAGCCGTATATGGATGCGGGACCTAATTTTGTTTCAGATAATCATGCATACGACGACGGGTGCGTGAACATGGTTTTCGACGCTGCGGGGCCTAGTTTCGTTCATGATGCACCTGAGGAGGCACCGAACGCCGATGTTGCACAGTTCATGGAGTTGCTGGAGAATGCAAAGACTCCATTGTATCCTGGTTGTGAGGATCATTCACCATTGGAGGTGGTTACAAGACTGTTGAGCATTAAGTCAGATTTTAACATGTCGCAAGAATGCTACAACCGAGTGTTGGAGTTGATTATAGAGATCTTACCGGCGGGTGCTAAGTTGCCTAAAGACTTCTACCGGTCTAAGAGGATGGTGAGATCGCTCTGGATGGGATACGAGAAAATCGATTCCTGTCGTAATGGGTGCATGCTATACTACAAAGACGACAAGGACGCAGATGTGTGCAGATTTTGTGGTGCTGATCGCTATAAGACAACTAGTACATGAAGGTCTACCGGTGCAAGAAGACCGACCGATTCAATGCACTACTTGCCTTTAACGCCGCGGTTGCAAAGATTATTTATGGTGAAAGAGACGGCCGAAAATATGAGTTGGCACATGTGAGAACAGATTGAAGGAGTGTTGGATCACCCATCCGATGGAGAAGCATGGAAGCACTTTGATCGAGTGTATCCTAATTTTGTAGGATCGTTGAGCACTTCTAGAGGGGGGGTGAATAGAGTGCGTGTGTGCAGCAAAAATAAAATCACCAATTAAAAATTAAACTATGGCAATGATGTAAGAGCAGTAAATAAAGATAGGAGAATCAAACTCAGTGACACAGCGATGTATACTGGTATCCCTCTGAGAGGACTAATCCAGTCTCGAGTACTCTTGCTCGATGTTAATCCACTAAAGGCACAAGCTTTAACTGAGTGCTTGCAACTCTTACACCACCGTGCTTGTTGACGAGTGCACGACCAACTCCAACACACACACCGTGCTTGGTGACGAGCGCACGACCAGCTCCACAACGAGAATTTGTTGTTGAAACTTGACGACCTCTTTACAACTCTGAATAACCAAAAGACTTCTAAATCAAATCTGATAGTACTGGCTTTTGGCTAAGAGAAGTATAGGTGAGATTTGAAATTTTTAGATCACTAGAAAACACTTGAGATGAAATAGAGAAGAGAATGAAGAATGAATTGATATTTTGAAATGAAAAGTTCTTCTCTATTTATAGGTGTTTTCACCAACCGAACTCGGGCAGAACTCGGACAGAGTTCGGATGCAAATATCTCGCAAAATAGACGTTGCTCGCAGATTTGGAGGCAACTGAAGTTTGAATACAAACTGACCGAACTCGGGCCGAACTCGGCTAGGAGTTCTGTCAGGAGATATAATAAAATTCTTTTGTAAAAACAGTTTACAAACATGTTTTTGGTAATTTGTAAAATCATTTGAAAAGGAATATTTTCGAAATATATTTTTGAAATATTTGTAATCGAAAATATGAAGGGTAAAAATAGGTTTAGAGAAGGAGAATAATTTTAACCCTAAGCCAGTAATACCATACTTGATTTTACAAGGAAATTCCTAGACTCAATAAAGTGTAAAAATACAGAATAAAAGTAGAAAAGTGTCTTCAGAATTTTTGATGACTTTGACGCTTGGATTTATGCAGTACATCATCCGTTGAATAAGATTTCATGTATCCTGAAATAGTTAGCAGCATTTTCTATATTTTGTGTATGGACTAAAGTATAAGATGATTATCGAAATCGGGTGTGACCATGGAATGGGCCAACAGATTTTGCTTCAGATCCACGTAATGTCAGTTGGGACTATCTTCTGACGGTTTTACTCCTTTTGGTCTTTCGGGATCCCAGTATTCGTGCTGGCCTGTGATTGTCACTCCGTATAACCTACCGCCTTGGATGTGCATGAAGACTCAGTACATATTTCTAACCGTTATAATTCCTGGTCCGAACAGTCCCAAGAGGAACATTGATGTGTACTTACAGCCTTTGATAGATGAGTTGAATCAGTTATGGGAAGTAGGCGCTAACACGTACGATGTTTCCAGGAAGCAGAATTTTCAGATGAAGGCAACCCTTCTGTGGACCATCAACGACTTTTCGGCCTATGGAATGTTATCTGGATGGAGCACTCATGGCCGTCTCTCATGTTCGTATTGCATGAACCGTAGTAAGGCTTTTCGCTTGAAACACGGAGGAAAACCGTGCTTCTTTGATTGTCATCGGCAATTTCTGCCAAAAGATCATCCGTTCAGAAGGAACAGGAATGCATTCCGTACCGGCGTTGTAGAGAAGGGTGATCCACCGCCAAGGTGGTACGGAGCCACGATATGGGAGGAGGTTAAAGATTTTCCAAGTGCTATCGAAGATCCTACAACTGGGTACAAGTGCGATAGATTTGGTAGAGATCATAACTGGACAAAGAGGAGCATATTCTGGGATCTGCCATACTGGAGTACTAATCTGATCAGACATAATCTTGATGTCATGCATATTGAGAAGAATGTGTTTGATAACATAATTAATATTGTGATGGACGTAAAGGGAAAAACGAAAGACAATCCCAAGGCCTGGTTGGACTTAGAAGAAATATGCAAATGCCCTGCGTTGCATTTGATACAGCAGAATGGAAAACAGTTCCTGCCGAAGTCAATTTTCTCGCTGGACAAGGAGGATAAAGTGAGACTTTGTCGGTGGATCCAGGGCCTAAAATTTCTAGACGGATATGTGTCAAATCTGAGAAGATGTGTCGATCCAAAGGAAAACAAATTGACGGGTATGAAGAGCCACGACTGTCACGTATTCATGGAGAGGTTAATTTCGATTGCATTTCGGGAATTCTTATCGCAGGCAGTTTGGGATCCATTGACGGAGCTTAGCATATTCTTCAGGGATCTTTGTTCTAAGAAATTGCTCGTTGATCGTCTAAAAAAGCAAGAGAAGGACATTGCGGTAACACTATGCAAGCTAGAGAGGGTGTTTCCTCCTGGATTCTTCGACTCTATGGAGCATTTGCCGATTCATCTATCCTATGAGGCACGTGTTGGTGGACCCGTCGAATATCGATGGATGTACCCGTTCGAGCGACATTTGAATCACCTAAAAAGAAAGGTGAAAAATAAGGCACGGGTCGAGGGTTCTATTTGTGAAGCCTATGTTCTCGAGGAGATTACAAACTTTTGTTCGATGTATTTCAAGCCTCATATTGCAACTAATAGAACGAGAGCTTCCAGAAACGACGACGAAGATCATGAAAGTAATGATACAATACTGAAGGTATTCAATGCTCCAGGAAAGCCATCGGGTAAAATGAAGAAGAGATATCTGAACGATGATGAGCTAAGGGCTGCTCAAGTGTATGTATTACTCAACTGCGACGAGAAGGAAGTAGAGAAACTGGAGGGGTAAGTAAATAATATGTCTACATTATTTTAATAGTGTTGAGAATAATACTATTACATTAATTGTACGATGTTGTTTTCAGCATATTTAATGATGATGTGAGGTCAGGTAGGCCACACATAACAGAAGAACTAGAACAAGAAATGAGGCGTTATTTTCCATCATGGTTGAGTGCATATGTAAGACTTGAGAACTCTGTAATTACCCTTCTGTATATGCACTTGATTTAGAATGAGCTTAAATTTGCTTCTTTCGTGGTATTTAGGTCGATCGTCCATACGCAAGACTTGAGAATGAGTCTATTAGAACGCTAGCCAAGGGACCAATTTATACTGCAAAAATATGGCCAAGCTACTGTGTTAATGGGTTTAGGTTCAAGTCAACAACTTGCCCGATCAGAGACAACTTTGTGGATCTCGATTCCACCAAAAACAGCTGTTTGTGTATCAGATCTTCGAACTACAAAGATGTTGATGCGGGCAACGATTTCTATGGCGTGCTACGGGAGATCGTGGAGCTGACATATAGTTATGGAATAGAGCCTGCTAAGATTGTGTTATTCAGGTGTGATTGGTTCGATCCGATTGAAGGTCAGGGTTGGAAAGTAGACAAGCACGGTCTTGTTGATATAAACTATCGGCGTCGATATCAAGCCTATGAACCATTTGTCCTATCAAGTCAGGCTCAGCTCGTGTACTTCACAAGTTATCCTAAACGGGGAACAACAAGGTCGGACTGGTGGGCAGTATGCAAGACCAAAGCTAGAAATACCTTTGAGGTTGACGATATAGCTTATCAACAGGATGAACTACCTCTTGTAACAAATATTATGGAAGTGGACACGACGGAAGTTCCTCATTACACATCTAATTGTGTAGAAGAAGTAGAATTATCTGAAGAGGAAGATGCAGATGAAAGTGAAGATGTAGAGGAGGAAGAAGAAGAAGAAGAAGAAGAAGAAGAAGAAGAAGATGAGCTAAACGAACTAGATGAATTTTCAGAAGAGGATTAAAATCTGTGAGGTCTATCATATAAATATATATTTTTGTAATAATAAATCTGTGACACTTTAGTGACACTTTTATCTGTAACCATGATATTTTTCAAAAATCTGTGATGTCTATCATATAAATATGTATTTTTGTTTTATTGTCATATGTTATTATCAGGTATGACTAGACCAGGAGGACGACGCGGAGGATATTATATTAGGCAGTCCAATCAGCCTCGGCCTAGGGATGGAGGGGGCAGTTCCATACCCTCATCCTTATCTCCGAGTACGCCAGTGTACCATTCTGTTCCCGGTCCATTACCGGGACATGGCAGTTCCATCAGGTTACAGAGTCCTCCCTCGTCGTCCAGCCTTCCTGATCCCGCGTCCAGCATCCCTGATATCCCGTCCAGCATTCCTCCTGTCGACGGCTCTATGGGGGAAGCCGACGCCAAGCATATGGAGGCCGGCGATCAGACTGAACCTGCCCAGGCAGGAGGTGAGAGCGACCCTCCATGCGCTCCCCCGGGCGAGACGCGTATGGAGATTTGGACTGACGGGCCTATGAAGTAAGTTAATTAATTAATATAAATTTCTCAAATGATTATATGTACATATATATTCATGAAATTTTGTTATTGTATAGATATCGGCCTTCTGTAGTACAGAGACAGCTGGGGCTATTTCTGAGGCAGAACTATGGTGGGCCTTGGCTCAACTACTCAGATGCTCCCGCAGATAGGAAGGCCTTTTGGTTCGCCCACTTAAAGGTAAAAAAATTGTTTATTTTTAAATTTTAATAATCATTTGTGTATATTATACAACTTTTGTATTTTACTTCTTGTAGAGGACCTATTTCTATCCACCACACCGGGCGGCGAGGATCGAGGGCCAGTTTTCTGCCGTCGCAGCCAAGCTCATCCGTGATGCGATCGACGACCAGAAGCGTCGTGATCGCGCCGGACGTCCGATCCATGGTTGGATCACGCCAGATCAGTGGGCTGCGATGAAGGCTAGATTCAGCGAGCCCAAGTACCAGGAGCGGTCTGAGAAGGCCAAGGTGGCACGGTCGAGCGCCGGTAAGTGGTGTGGTGGCTCCATTCCGATGACGGAGCATTTTCGTCGTCTGGTACGTTTCCTATGACGAACATTAATTTATATATAGTTCGATATAGAATATTTAATACTAATAATAGATAATATATTTTAACAGGTAAAAAAGGGTGAGGACCCGAACATGGTGACCGTCTTCCTGTCACACATCGGAGGGCTGGGGAGTTCATTGATGAGAGGGCGACGCAGGCATATGTACGTTCTATTCTTTATATTAATTTACTATAACTTAGAAAACATGAAAATAGATATCAATATAGACTTTAGCAAACACTTACACGTTAGCAAACATGTTCTAGGCCGAGTTTGTTCGGCTACAGTAGGAGGCGGCTGCTGCTGCTAGTGCGCCAGCAGAGGGAGGGACTGGTAGTTCCTCCCAGCCGCCTACAGCTCCATCGCAGGACGAGCTCTGGATGACCGCCGTTGGCGATCTTCAGAAGGGTACGTACTACGGTACGGGATCCTACGACGCGTATTTGGCTTCGGAGTCATCCCGGTCCCCCTCTGTCAGTGCGCAGTCTCCGGCTTTGTAGGCGTCATCACGAGTTGAGGATATCCTTCGTTAGATCGAGGAGCTACGTCGCGAGTTGCAGCAGCAGATTTCTGATGAGATCGAGCGACGATCCGACCGTCCGATCGTCACCGGACGATTTGATGCGGTCGAGCGCAGTATACAGGAGCTGATGAGTCTACATTAGGCTACAGCTGCCAGCTTGCAGACGCTCACCGAGTCTACGCAGCACACAGAGTGTAGACAGGTCGAGCTGGAGGGATCGCAGAGGAGCATGTCTGCCTCACTCACTCAGGTTTTGGCTTCGCTTGAGGCGAGTACTGAGAGGGTGGTGAGTACCCTTGCTGCGCATGGTGAGCGACTGCGAGAGCTGGAGCAGATACGTCCTCCCGGTCCATCGACGGCGTCGACTCCAGACACTGCACTGCCTCCGGCGCCGACTCCAGACATTGCACTGCCTCCTACTGCCCCTACGGTACAGCTCATCCAGCAGCAGTATGACTATATTCTATCCCAGTTGCGCGACAGGGGTCCGCAGTGATTTTATTGGTTTTTTATGACTTGTATGTATTGGCCCTATGGGCAAATTGTTTATTCATACAACTGTTGTTTATACACTTGGTGGGAGACTTTTTATCATCTTCCATTTCTATTTGACTCTATTGGATGTTTGTGAGGATTTGTGTCTGTGATATTTACTTTACACTGCCTCCTGTTTTTATTGTGATATTTACTTTGTGATATCTACGACGGGGATGACCAATATACCTACGCTGGGTTATAAGCGATGATCTGATATACAAATGAGGTGCTGCCGAAATTTTAAAAAAATATATTATGTATTTTTGTTATGATGTGTGTCTGTATTTACAGTGAATGTGAAATGCAGTGTTCGGAACCATCGACAGTTTCGATTACTGTTGTATGTGTTATCTTGGATAGAAATAGCAACAGTTCAGGGTGCACTTCTGAGAGGTTCATTTTCACGTCCTTCACTTTCTCGGGACGTCGTAAAGGTTTCCGAGAAGGTGAAGGACATGAAGAGGAAGCTCTGAGAAGTGCACCCTGAACTGTTGCTCTTTCTATCCAAGATAAAACATAGAACAGTAAGCGAAACTGTCGATGGTTCGAACACTGTACTTTACACACACAGTAAACACAGACACACAACATAACAAAAATATCAATTATATTTTTTAAAATTTTTTTATAATGTCTGCGACGTTCTGCGACGTCCTGCGACGTAAAGTAGAGGTCGCTATACGTCGCTAAATAGTGACGTCACGTCACTAGACGTCGCTAAATACGTCGCTACATATGTCGGTAGCCGTCGCTAAGTTGCCCACGTGGCTGCCATGCCATGTCATCATATATAAAGTTTACAACGTCGCAAGTGGTCGCTTTACGTTGCACCGTTGGCGACGTAGTGATACGTCGCTATCTGTCGCTCATTTTGCGACGTCTAGCGACAATTAACTCCGTGTCGCAAATAGCGACGTTCGGCGACTAAATTGCCATCTGCGACTTGCCTATAAGCGACGTCCATTTTTCGTCGCTAAATACGTCGTAAATAGGTTTTAGCGACGTATTTTCCATTTTTAGCGACGTCTCCTGACGTCGCTAAAATGGGTTATTTTAGTAGTGAATGTACAGTACGATGTTTATGTGACTCAAAAATTATCTAACTATTATCCGTATCTCAAGAGTCCTGAATACGCCTTGGATAATAGGTCCTCTAAAATATTTTCCCAGTAGAATCATTCTCGTTTTTGACTCTGTCCGAACTCGGTTTGACAAAAACAAGTCACGTCCCTATTACCTCTGAATTGTTTTTCGATAATTATTTTCTCAGTGGAATGATTAAGAAATATTTTGCCATGTCCATATAATCTCTGAGCAAAGCATTCATCAAGGATAATCACGTCCATACTACCTCTGAATTATCCACTCCCATCTAACGTTATATATCTTTCCACGTCCATATTACCTCTGGTAAGATATAGAACATCCTCTACTATTATGTCCATATTCCCTCTATTAGCAGCTTCTTTCAACTTATTATCTATATTCAAAAAACTTGAATATAAAATGGATAATAGGTCCATATCAAATTCTCCAGTGGAATACCCACCAGAAATATCCTTGCTACGTTCACATTACCTCTAGTTTCGATATTTCACAAAACCACATTCATTTTGAAAAGATCCTTTATTCTTTACGTCTGTCAAAAGACAAAAAAAAGGTACAAGAGCCGTGACGGCTGGAAAAAAAGGGGGTACAAACAAAGAATCTAAGGGATACATAGGCGATTGATATTGTCCCTTATAGCTGCGATTTCAGCTTCAGACATCGCGGTAGCTCGACGGCGCGCATCTTCTTGACGAGCAGCTTCATCCTCGAAAAGGATCAGACTCAGATGCTCTCCCTCAAACTTTGCCAGTTGTTCTTCTAAATGGACAGAAGTGGTGACAGTCATGGCAGCCTGAACCAAATAATCCTCCTGTTCAGATATTGTCGCCCTTAAGTCGGCTTCCAGTTGGGCAATCTTGTTCTGGATCTGCACAATGTGATTATACTTCTCGGTGATCTGCGCAGCCAGTTTATTCTTCGAAGCAGCAGGTGCCTCACTTGCAGCGTTGAACTGACCATATTGGTCAGCCAATTCGCCGATCTCTCGAACGAGGGCGTCCTTCCTTGCCTGGAAAGTAGCCTTCTCCTCCGCAAGAGCCGTAATCAAAGCCTCGTCTTCTGCACGAAACAACGACGTCGGGCTCCGCTGCTTGGTATCCGGAACCTGGCAACCTGACCCTCCAGGTCATTTAGAACTTTCCTCAAAGTATTGGCCCGCTCTTCATAGCCGACAATGCTCTCAAGGGCCACCACTTGGCATTCGGCAATAGCCTTCACAGGACGAAAGGCAGCATTCCGATTCAAGACTCTAGGAAGCTTCACTTTCAGCACAGAGTAGAAAGCTTTGACGACTTCCTTGGCCATCTCCTCATCTTCAGTGGAGGTCGTCGGAGAGGAGGCTTGGAGAGTTTCTTCCGCTCCAGGAAGGGATACCTGACAAGAAGCTGAACTTGACAGAGAAAATAATATATACATCAGTAACCAAAAAAAGAAAGAGAGAAATACGAAAGAGTTATAATTTTGTATCTTCGGCTTGCTCAACCCCAGCCTGGGCTACGCCATAATCTTAGCTTCAGGAAAACCAAGAGCAGGACCAGACTGTTCAAGAAGAATAATATCAAGGCCCTGAGCGGCATCAGGCCTGATATCTTCCACAATCTCAGCCGGAACAGGAGCGGATTCAGCAACAGCCGCCTCAGCAGGCTGCTCAACCTCTCTTTCTGTAGCCAATACCGGCTAACTTACAGCTCCCCCCGCACCACCAAAATTAGAGAAGCCGGTAACAACTTATTTCCCTTCCCTAATGGCGAGGACAATCTTCGCGAGGGGTTCCTTCCCCTTGTCTACAAGGGAACATACAGTCGTGGTCAGCCTCACGAGGAGCACGCAAAATCAAAGTCGAAAAATCTCATCTGAAGAGAGGCACAAAGGTAATGTACCCGCAGGAGGATGAGCCGATTGAACTTGGTTCTCATCCAACTCTTTTATCACAACTCCTATTGCAGACATATCCCCCACAGATATGTCGTAGGAGAGACTGATCTTCTGATCGCCGTCATGGCCTGGGCCTTCGCCCTGATTACCCCGTCACTCAAGTCTTACAGCTGAAGAAGATCTGCCTTCATCCATCGGTCGAGGACGAGTAGGGGACATTTTTGTCACGTCCACCTCCTCATACGAGGAGGCACCTACCTCAGCTTCAAATCCAGGGTCCTGTGTAAAGGACAAACGCAAGGGTAAGAAAGCTTCTAGAGGCTTGACCAGAACGGCTATGGAGTCTAGGAAGGGATCTACCTCCTGAATAGTAACGGCCCGCGACACCGTTCCTCCTCTTCCAATTTATCGGGAGGACCTCCTCAAGGGAGGCGATCCAGCACCCACTTCCTTGGCTCTCCTCAGGGCGACAGTTTTCTTCTTCCATTTTAAATTTGGCTCATGGGCCAATTCAGTTGAAGCTTTCCTCTTCGAGGAGGATTGAGAGGAGAAGAATCATCATCTTTCGTGTCCTCCTTCGGAGACACTGTTGGCTCCCTAAAGATAGCTTTTGGCCACAATACTACGGCTGGCTTCATGGTGGGAACAACACTCTCCTTCCTACGGCCCTTCGGCGCCTTTTTCGCAGGAAGACGGCCAAACCAAGTCCCCAATATCAAGCTCTGTTCACGATCATACCGAGGATGAAAAGTATTGATCTGAACATAAAATTTGGCGGCAGCATAGCACAAATGGGTCTCTGGCTTATCCAAGGGCAGAATGAAGACTGCCCCCGTGCACCCAGCATTGTAGTACATCCAAGCACGCGCCCCATCAATTAAGCTGCCTATCGACTCCAAATGCGGACTGGCATTTTCTAAAAGGAGCTTGCTATAGCCAAACTGCTGCACGAAACAGCTCGGCAGATATGGCTCCAGATAAGCATGATTCATGTTTCGGAGCACCAGATGTGATGGTCTAATAGATTGGAGCCAGTAAAACGCCCCAACAGTCAAACTAGTGGCATGAACACCCTCATCCACTAAGATATCTCCTGCATTACCGCTGTCAGACGGAGGGGATACTCTGAAGAACTCATAGTTCTGCAAGAAGCCTAAAGCCTTTCTGCAGGCGGGTACACCGGTGACTGTCCAATCTGCATCACGAAATTTATGAAGAAATGCGTCTCCCGCCAAAGAATCCGCCACCGGCCCAACATTAATCAGGGTAGGACAATGCAGTAGCAGCCACCCCATCAGAAAATGATACAGAAGTTCGGTTCGGACGTTGGCCTGCCATCAGGAGTCACCGCATTCCTAACAAAGTCTCGCAGACCTCGTCCAGTGGCACAGACCATCACGGGAAGCAATACAAGACGGTGTCCAAACGCCAGCTTCACAGCCGAAAGTATCATACCCCGGCTTATTCTCTCAATGGACCCTGAACCTTCGGGGACTATGCAGTCACGAAGCCAAATCATTAAGAAATCTGCCAGCACAGCTTTCTCTGATAACGAATATTCAGCTTGACAGAAGTAATGGCCGATCGGGGACTCAGGATCATCACTGTCCTCAGTATCCACCGTCTCATAATCCGTCATTCGGGCATCTATATCGGACTTGGTCATAGATTTTAAGATCGAAAAGGAGGCTGGATCTTCTCCTTCTTCTTGAACGAAGATGTAGCCCATCCAAGCTGTCGTGTGGGGATTGGCCCCATCGGTCCTCCCTTTCTTGTTAATCCTATAACAGATAAGGAGGTGGCAGAGCAATTCCTTGTATACATCAATCGTCCCAGAGTTTTCACTCTCCAGATCTCGGAGCTCTTCATCACAAGGCATGTACTCTTCATAGGGCTCCGTGCCCCAGGGAAGCTTCGACACTTCCTGCATTTCGTAGAGAGCCAATCCCATCTCCCCACCCGGAGTAAAGAAGGTACAGGTGTGAAGATTATATAACTCTGCCAAAGAGAAAAACACCAGCCAGTTGACCCTTACACCATATTGAGTGGCCCTAATAGCATAGTAAAGGCCAGCAGTCTTCAGGGTGGCTTTATACGTGGAAAGCACCCAGCCAGTGAGATTGCTCCAGAATGAAGATGGATACCTCCAGCCTTCCATCCGCATCTTCCCTGCGGGATACGACACATCCCCTGTCATCATCAAATTGCAAAGCGTGTCAGCGGCATAAGGATGGAGGTCTGTCGGAATGTCATTCACTACAGCACCAGGTTGCAATCCTCTCGTAGAATAAGATGCAGCGCCCCGGACACACTTGAAAGTGTCCTTCTTTCGATCGCCTGAGTCGAACTATATTCTTCCAGAGATAATCCCGGGGAGCTCAAGAGTCAGCTCCCACTTCATTTGTCGCCGCACGGCTAAGACAGTAAAAGCAGACAAAGGATATTGACGCTCCATCGACGGTAGCCATATCCTCTGATTGAGATCACCATTGGATTTCTTAAGCATATGTTCTCGCCATCTTCAAACGCCATACTATCACCAAACAGGAAGTACGGCATCTTGAAACGACGTGCCCCTCCACGCACGAACTTCTCATCATTAATCATCTGCCTCAAGAAGGTCTTATCCTATTCAAGTATGGTGAGTGTCCGTTCCGTAGGCTGGTTTTGACTGATCGTGGCTTGAACCTTGCTGATCATATTTGTTATGTGACTAGTACCGAGGACTTGATAGGCAGAGCCGAAAGGGATTCTCTCAAGCTCCGGGACAAACATATTTACTGCAAGGACAGAAGAGAAAGTCATACTAAGAAACCCGCAGGAAAAACTAAGTGCTGAAGGGCTCTTATGCGCCCAAAGGGCTATGCGCCCAAAGGGCTATACGCCCAAGACAAACATGTGGGGGCATAACATACAACAGTACGTGGGCACATAACATGCAAAAAGCATATGGGCGGATGACATGATAACATGTGGGCGCATAGCACACCACAATGTTGGCGCATGACTTCTGTGGGCGCATAATGATGCTCACAAAAGTATGTTACCTTAGACGCATGCGCCCAGACAGAAGAAAAGTTTGAGCGTCACAAATTAACGCTCGAGACTTTGTTTTTTGAGGCATGGCCTCACCCAGAATCGGGTCCTGGACTGGTGAGGACGCTGCCGCAGAAGGAGAGCCACTCGGTGCAGCCCCCTTGCCCTTCGCAGATCTCTTAACGACCTTGGAAGACATGATTCGTTAAAGAAAGGAGAAGAAGAGTCTTTTGAAAGTTCTAAGAGAGGAGAATAATAAACTTTCTCTCTCCTTCAGAGCCTATTTATAAGCATGGGCCACTTCCTACGTGCCCACTATTTTCTATGCGCCTATGCGCCCATTGCACAGTATGCGCCCATAATGGCCTATGCACCCACGTGAAGATCCAGCCTCTTGCACACTATGCGACTGTCACTTGCTAACGTGGACGATGTATGAAGGATGGACCTCTTCAAATTCCACCCCGATGAATCTGTCAGTTCAGATTTTCGAGGAAGATCTCAACAGTCGTCTCTCTAAAATGCTGGCCAAATGCTATGCGCACAAAGAGAGAGGCATGCTATGCACCCACTGCATCACAAGAAGACGGTCCATGCTTCTTTCAAAGTATTTCGAACTCGTTCAAGTATCGAAAACTTTGAAGGGGGTCTTGTAGAATCATAAAATTTTTAGTAATAAAGCCTTATAGCCAACAAGGACATATGCACCCAAGTGAACTCGCATGAGCCCAAGTCACCCTGCGAAGCTCTATGCGCCCAAGTCACCCTGTGAAGCTCTATGTGCCCAAGTCATCCTGTTAAGCTATATGCGCCCAAGCCACCCTGTGAAGAAGGGCGCATAGCCTGAAACAGGGCTATACGCCCAAGCCTGACTCGGTCAAAGCCATGATCAAAACGTGCACCAAAGCACACGGCTACGTCAGTCTTCACGAGCAGTCGTGCACCGAAGCATGCGGCCACATCAACACCACGATCAAGCCACGATCTCGCAGCCTGCATGCGCCTACACCCTATGCGCCCAAGGCAGGACTATGTGCCCACATGAAAACCAGTGTATTTTCCTTATGTGGGCGCATAACATCATTCCAGCTCAAGAACGACTATAAAAAGGGGTCTCATCCCTCTTCAAAACACAGAACGTAGAGCATTTTCAAGAGCCAAATTGCTGTACTTCTTGTCAGTGAGCCGAGAGTTAGCAATTTTCTTAGGTTTTCTTCCACTTTTGTAATCAGAGTATCAACGGAGTAAAGGAGCAACTGCCGCTCGATCTCCATCGTCCCATTCCCCATAATTCTTTTTTGTACTCGGGGATCCTCAGCGCAGGATCTCTCAAGCGTACTCGATTTATGGTGCATTGTGCCAATAAAGAAAAGACAGCGTTTCTTCTTCTTTTTGTGTGTGTCCACTATATATATATATATATATATATATATATATATATATATATATATATATATATTTTATATATATATATATATATATATATATATATATATATATATATATATATATATATATATATATATATATATAAATATATATATATTGTCCACTATATATATATAAAATATATATATATATTTTTTTATTTTTTATATATATATATATATATATATATATATATTTGTTCTATATTTGATATATATATATATATATATATATATATATATATATATATATATATATATATATATATATATATATATATATGCATCCCCATGCATCCTCCCCTATTTGCACCGTTGGATGGTGCTTTAAGTCATGTAATCTTAACCGTTGATTTACCAATGGTTAAGATTAGATGACTTAAAGCACATCCAACGGATATGAACATGGGGATGCATGGGGATACAAAAATTGTGGAGATGCCTATCCATCCTCTCTATATATATATATATATATATATATATATATATATATATATATATATATATATATATATATATATATATATATATATATATTGGCCAAACATCTACTAGAAGATTATTTAAGAATATTACCAATCACAATGATAATAAGATAATAATAATACTGAGATTCATAAGAATGACAATAGCATAATAATACTAATAATAATGTTAGCAACAATAATGATAATACAGTAATACTTAACCCAAACATATTTTTCTTCTTTTCTTTTCTGGTTGGCCCACTGGCCCAAATGGCCCATACTATTATTGCTGCCATTTATTTTCTTTTTCTTTTTCTTTAAAAATAAAGCACACAGCCTAGCCCGGTGGCTGGCTCACCAGGCCCAGAGCCTTACTACTATTAACCCTAACTTATAATTTCTCTCTCCATTCCATTAACTCATAGCCACGCCAAACTTCTGAAGAAAAGCTATTCTATCACTATTCCTCACTTCTTCACTCAGCTCAACCCACACAAAACCTAACTAATCAACAGAAGAAGAAGAAGATGATCAATAGAGGAAACTCGAACTCTACAACATCCTAGAAGACGAGAAGTAGAAGATGAAGAAGAAGCAGAAGAAGATCGAGACTGCTCACCTCGAGAGAGCTCACCGAGTCTCGGTAAAGGCTCGGCATCAGGGAGTGGCACGTCATAGCCGGCTAGATCAAGTAGCAGAGCGCACGGCGAGCGGGGTCGACGCAGGAATCAGTCGGGCGTTTGTAGATCTGGTGGGATTTGGCTCACGGTGCTTCGGTCGGGTGCGGCCACTCGGAGGCGGCGCTCCGGAGCTCTGTGCGGTGCCAGCTACTCGTGGTAGCATGGCGAGGCGGCACCGAAACATCGGTGACTCCGACCGGTGGTGAAGGAGGAGCAGTCGGTAGCGAGTATCGTCCATGCGGTAGCGGGATCGACCAGGTGGTCACGACAGGGAATTGGGGATGACCAGGGGTCATGGAGGTTATGATGAAACTTATGGAGGCGGATCGTCGGAGTGATCCGGTGGTTGTTGTGGTGGTGTGATGTTGAATCGGTGGTGGAAGCCAGGGACTGGTGGAGAGAATGGTAGTGTTACGGAGGAGTGTGGTTGCTGTGGCTAGGGCGGCGACGGTGGATAGCTGGCTTGGTGATTCGCCGGTGTCGACGGAAGCGGAGTGGTGGATTGGTGGAAGCTCTGAGATGCTGGAATGGCAGAATGTGAGGCCGGGATCAGATTACGGTGGTTGGTGATGGAGAGCTGTGAGGTGGGGCTTGGGAAGAAGTCGACGGTGCAGTGAGGAGGCAGACCGAGGTGGTGTTACTAGTAAGAGAGTGAGAGAGAGACGGAGACATGATAGAGAATGAGAGGGAATATTATGTAATAAACCAATATTTTATATGAGAGTGTGGAGTGCTCCACAAGTCAAGTGGCAGCCCAAGTAAATTACAATAGATCTAGGCCTATAGTACCAGACCCTAACTAACCATAACTAAATACTAACTAACAATTAATTAGTAAATAATCTACTAATTGTGACTAACTAAATAATTACCTATTCTCCAATCCAAAGCATACGCCAACAATCCAAGTCAAGTCTTGATAGGCTCAAGAATAAACAAATAATTAAATCTGAAATGAAATTACTAATCAAATAATAATAACTTGAATTAGGCTTAAACAAATAAAATTAAAAAAAAGATTTTAAACAAGAAGTAGTAAATAATGATCATATAAGACAAAGCAGTAAGGCGTCCCCGACGCTTCATCAAAATGATTCATGAGCCTAACTATACAAAATGATAAGCTAGTACCGAGAGTCATTAGTACATAACTATAGTCAGCTGCAGTCTGATTTAATTACAATTATGTAAAATGAAACTAATGTCCAGAACAGCCGGCTAAACAGATGCCGGTGGCTAAATGCCAAGTACAAAATAGAAGATATCTGAGCAGTAAACACTACTAAAATACCCCATATTAGCGACGTTAGAATACGTCACTAAATGAGGAAAATCCGTCGCTAAACATAAACTGCGACGGATTTAGCGACGAAAATTTGACGTCGCGTAATGGCTTGTCGCAGATGACCAATTCGTCGCAGTTCGTCGCTATTTGCGACGTAAGCTAACTTGTCGCTAGACGTCGCAAAATTAGCGACGTCTAGCGACTATAGAGTATGTCGCCAGATTGGCGACGTAGGGCGACAACTTAGCGACGCATTGAACTTTAGATATGATGACATGGCATGTCAGCCACGTCAGCACGTTAGCGACGTCTAGCGACAAAGTTATCGACGTCCGCACTTTAGCGACGTCTAGCGACAAAGATATGATGATATCCCACGTCAGCACTTTAGCGACGTATAGCGACATCACGTCGTAAGTTAGCGACGTATAGCGACGTTCACTCTCCGTCGCTAGACGTCGCAGAACGTCGCTATACGTCGCAGACTGTATAAAAAAAATTATAAAAAAAATAATTGCTATTTTTGTTATGCTGTGTGTCTGTGTTTACAGTGTGTGTGAAGTGCAGTGTTCGAACCATCGACAGTTTCGCTTACTGTTCTATATTTTATCTTGGATAGAAAGAGCAACAGTTCAGGGTGCACTTCTCAGAGCTTCCTCTTCACGTCCTTCACCTTCTCGGGATCCTTTACGACGTCCCGAGAAAGTGAAGGCCGTGAAAATGAAGCTATCAGAAGTACACCCTGAACTGTTGCTCTTTCTATCCAAGATAAAACATACAACAGTAATCGAAACTGTCGATGGTTCCGAACACTGTATTTCACATTCACTGTAAACACAGACACACATCATCACAAAAATACACATTATATTTTTTAAAAATTTGGGCAGCACCTCCTTTGTATATCAGATCATCGCTTATAACCCAGCGTAGGTATATTCGTCATCCCCGTCGCAGATAAATGGCAAAACAAGTCTACAACCAATAAAAGTTTACAATCAATAAAAGTCTACAAACAATAAAAGTCTAACAAGCAATACAACCAATAAAAGACGATGGAGCAATATCATCACCCAATACAACTAATAAAAGTCTCGCAAGCAGAGAAAGAAGTATCTCAACCAATACAAGTCAACCACAAATAAGAGTCTCACAAACAGAGAAACAAGTGTATCAACAACAAATAATAAAAAAGACATCACAAAGGACCCCGGCTGCGCATCTGGGATAAAATGATGTCGTACTGCTCCTGTGTGAGCTGTGCAACGTCCGGAGGCAGTGAAACGTCTGGAGTCGGCGCCATCGATGGACCGGGAGGACGCTGCTCTATCTCTCGCAGTCGCTCAGCATGCACAGCCAGGGCACTCACCATCCTCCGACTACTATCCTCAAGCGAAGTCTGTACCTGATTGAGTGTGGCAGACATGGCGATCTGCGTCCCCTCCAGCTCGACCTGTCTACGCTCTGTGCGCTGCGTAGACTCGGTGAGCGTGTGCAAGTTAGCAGCTGTAGCCTGCTGCAGACTCATCATCTCCTGCATACTGCGCTCGATCGCATCAAATCGTCCGGTGATCGTCGGATCGTCGGATCGTCGCTCTGCCCCAGCTGCCTCAGAAATCTGCTGCTGCAACTCGCGACGCAGCTCCTGGAGCTGACGAGCAATATCATGCGCCTGTGATGACGCCTGCGAAGCTGGAGACTGCGCACTGACAGAGGGGACCCGGGATGACTCTGAAGCCAAATAGGCGCCGTAGGATCCCGTACCGTAGTACGTACCCTTCTGAAGACCACCAACGGCGGTCATCCAGAGGTCGTCCGGCGATGGAGCTGTAGGCGGCTGGAAGGAAGTACCAGGCCCTCCCTCTGCTGGCGCACTAGCAGCAGCAGCAGCAGCCGCCTCCTCTTGTAGCCGAAGAAACTTGGCCTAGAATAATGTTTGCTAACGTCTAAGTGTTTGCTAAAGTCTATATTGATATCTATTTTCCTGTTTTCTAAGTTATAGTAAATTAATATAAAGGATAGAACGTACATATGCCTGCGTCGCCCTCTCGTCAATGAACTCCCCAGCCCTCCGATGGGTGACCAGGAAGACGGTCACCATGTTGGGGTCCTCACCCTTTTTTACCTGTTAAAATATATATTTATCTATTATTAGTATTAAACATTCTTTCCAACTATATATAAAATGATGTCCGTCATAGGAAACGTACCAGACGACGAAAATGCTCCGTCATAGGAATGGAGCCACCACACCACTTACCGGCGCTCGACCGCGCCATCTTGGCCTTCTCAGACCGCTCCCGGTACCCGTCCTCGTCGAATCTAGCCTTCATCGCAGTCCACTGCTCTGGCGTGATCCAACCTTGGATCGGCTTTCCGGCGCGGTCATGATCCTTCTGGTCGCGGATCGCATCACGAATGAGCTTGCCTGCGACGGCAGGAAATTGGCCCTCGATCTTCGCCGCCCGGTGTGGTGGATAGAAGTAGGTCCTCTATGAGAAGTCAAATAGAAAAGTTGTATAATATACAAAAATGATTATTAAAATTTAAAAATAAATAAATTTTTTACCTTGAAGTGGGCCAACCAAAAGGCCTTCCTATCGGCGGGAGCATCTGAGTAGTTAATCCAAGGCCCACCATAGTTCTCCCTCAGAAATCTTCCCAGTGCTCTCTGTACTGCAGGAGGCCGATATCTATAAAATAATAAATTTCATGAATATATATGTACATATAATCATTTGAGAAATATATATTAACTAATTAACTTACTTCGTAGGCCCGTCCGTCCAAATCTCCATCCGCGTCTCGCCCGGTGGAGCGCATGGAGGGTCGCTATCACCTCCTGCCTGGTCAGGATCAGTCTCATCACCGTCCTCCATATGCTGGGCGTCGGCTCTCCCCATGGAGCCGTCGGCAGGAGGAGTGCTGGACGCAGGAGGAATGCTGGACGCCGGAGGAATGCTGGACGACGATGGTGGAATGCTGGACGACGAGGGAAGATCAGTCGCCAACCTGCTGGAACTGCCCTGTCCCGGTAATGGACCGGGAACAGTACTGTACACTGGCGTACTCGGAGATGAGGATGAGGGTACGGAATCTGCCTCCCTATCCCGAGGCACACGGGACTGACTCGTATGATGACGTCCTCCGCGTCGTCCTCCTGCCATACCTGATAATAACATATTTATATGATAGACATCACAGATTTTTGAAAAATATCATAGTCCCAAAAGTGTCACTAAATACATCACAGATTTTTGAAAAATATCATAGTCCCAAAAGTGTCACTAAATACATCACAGATTTTTGGAAAATATCTGTCACAAAAGTGTCACTAAAGATAACGTCCTCCGCGACGTCCTCCGCGTCGTACATATTTAATCCTCTTCTGAAAATTCATCTTGTTCGTTTAGCTCTTCTTCTTCTTCTTCTTCTTCTTCTTCTTCTTCTTCCTCCTCCTCTACATCTTCACTTTCATCTGCATCTTCCTCTTCGGATAATTCTACTTCTTCTACACAATTAGATGTGTAATGAGGAACTTCCGTATTGTCCACTTCTATATTATTTGTTACAAGAGGTAGTTCATCCTCTTGATAAGCTATATCGTCAACCTCAAAGGTATTTCTAGCTTTGGTCTTGCATACTGCCCACCAGTCCGACCTTGTTGTTCTCCGTTTAGGATAACTTGTGAAGTACACGAGCTGAGCCTGACTTGATAGGACAAATGGTTCATAGGCTTAATATCGACGCCGATAGTTTATATCCACAAGACCGTGCTTGTCTACTTTCCAACCTTGACCTTCAATCGGATCGAACCAATCACACCTAAATAACACAATCTTAGCAGGCTCTATTCCATAACTATATGTCAGCTCCACAATCTCCCGTAGGATGCCGTAGAAATTGTTGCCCGCATCAACATCTTTGTAGTTCGAAGATCTGATACACAAACAGCTGTTTTTGGTGGAGTCGAGATCCACAAAGTTGTCTCTGATCGGGCAAGTTGTTGACCTGAACCTGAACCCATTAACACAGTAGCTTGGCCATATTTTTACAGCATAAATTGGTCCCTTGGCTAGCGTTCTAATAGACTCATTCTCAAGTCTTGCGTATGGACTATCGACCTAAATACCACGAAAAAATAAATTAAGCTCATTCTCAATCAAGTGCATATACTGAAAGGTAATTACAGAGTTCTCAAGTCTTACATATGCACTCAACCATGATGGAAAATAACGCCTCATTTCTTGTTCTAGTTCTTCTTCTGTTATGTGTGGCCTACCTGACATCACTTCATCATTAAATATGCTGAAAACAATATCGTTCAATTAATGTAATAGTCTAATAATCAACACTATTAAAATAATGTAAACGTATTAATTACTTACCCCTCCAGCTTCTCTACTTCATCCTCATCGCAGTTGAGTAATACATACACCTGAGCAGCCCTTAGCTCATCATCGTTCAGATATCTCTTCTTCATTTTACCCGACGGCTTTCCTGAAGCGTTGAATACCTTCAGTATTGTATCATTACATTCATGATCTCCGTCGTCGTTTCTGGAAGCTCTCGTTCTATTAGTTGCAACATGAGGCTTGAAATACATCGAACAAAAGTTTGTAATCTCCTCGAGAACATAGGCTTCACAAATAGAACCCTCGACCCGTGCCTTATTTTTCACCTTTCTTTTTAGGTGATTCAAATGTCGCTCGAACGGGTACATCCATCGATATTCGACGGGTCCACCAACACGTGCCTCATAGGATAGATGAATCGGCAAATGCTCCATAGAGTCGAAGAATCCAGGAGGGAACACCCTCTCTAGCTTGCACAGTGTTACCGCAATGTCCTTCTCTTGCTTTTCTAGACGATCAACGAGCAATTTCTTAGAACAAAGGTCCCTGAAGAATATGCTAAGCTCCGTCAATGGATCCCAAACTGCCTGCGGTAAGAATTCCCGAAATGCAATCGGAATTAACCTCTCCATGAATACGTGACAATCGTGGCTCTTCATACCCGTCAATTTGTTTTCCTTCGGATCGACACATCTTCTCAGATTTGACACATATCCGTCTGAAAATTTTAGGCCCTGGATCCACCGACAAAGTCTCACTTTATCCTTCTTGTCCAGTGAGAAGATTGACTTCGGCAGGAACTGTTTTTCATTCTGCTCTATCAAATGCAACGCAGGGCGTTTGCATATTTCTGCTAAGTCCAACCTGGCCTTGGGATTGTCTTTCGTTTTTTCCTTTACGTCCATCACAGTATTAATTATGTTATCAAACACATTCTTCTCAATATGCATGACATCAAGATTATGTCTGATCAGATTGGTACTCCAATATGGCAGATCCCAGAATATGCTCCTCTTTGTCCAGTTATGATCTCTACCAAATCCATCGCACTTGTACCCAGTTGTAGGATCTTCGATAGCACTTGGAAAATCTCTAACCTCCTCCCATATCGCGGCTCCGTACCACCTTGGCGGTGGATCACCCTTCTCTACAACGCCGGCACGGAATGCATTCCTGTTCCTTCTGAACGGATGATCTTTTGGCAGAAATTGTCGATGACAATCAAAGAAGCACGGTTTTCCTCCGTGTTTCAAGCGAAAAGCCTTAGTACAGTCCATGTAAATCGGACATGAGAGACGTCCATGAGTGCTCCATCCAGATAACATTCCATATACCGGAAAGTCGTTGATGGTCCACATAAGGGTTGCCTTCATCTGAAAATTCTGCTTCCTGGAAACATCGTACGTGTTAGCGCCTACTTCCCATAACTGATTCAACTCATCTATCAAAGGCTGTAAGTACACATCAATGTTCCTCTTGGGATTGTTCGGACCAGGAATTATAATGGTTAGAAACATGTACTCGGTCTTCATGCACATCCAAGGCGGTAGGTTATACGGAGTGACAATCACAGGCCAGCACGAATACTGGGATCCCGAAAGACCAAAAGGAGTAAAACCGTCAGAACATAGCCCCAACCTGACATTACGTGGATCTGAAGCAAAATCAGGATACACTCGATCAAAGTGCTTCCACGCTTCTCCATCGGATGGGTGATCTAACACTCCTTCAATCTGTTCTCGCATGTGCCAACTCATATTTTCGGCCGTCTCTTTCACCATAAATAATCTTTGCAACCGCGGCGTTAAAGGCAGGTAGTGCATTGAATCGGTCGGTCTTCTTGCACCGGTAGACCTTCCTGTACTAGTTGGCTTATAGCGATCAGCACCATAAAATCTGCACACATCTGCGTCCTTGTCGTCTTTGTAGTACAGCATGCACCCATTGCGACAAGAATCGATTTTCTCGTATCCCATCCAGAGCGATCTCACCATCCTCTTAGACCGGTAGAAGTCTTTAGGTAACTTAGCACCCGCCGACAAGATCTCTATAATCAACTCCAGCACTCGGTTGTAGCATTCTTGCGACATGTTAAAATCTGACTTAATGCTCAAAAGTCTTGTAACCACCTCCAACGGTGAATGATCCTCACAACCAGGATACAATGGAGTCCTTGCATTCACCAGCAACTCCATGAACTTTGCAGCGTCGACATTCGGTGCCTCCTCAGCTGCATCAGGAACAAAACTGGGCCCAGCAGCGTCGAAAACCATGTTCACGCACCCGTCGTCGTATGCATGATTATCTGAAACAAAATTAGGTCCCGCATGCATATACGGCTCAACATAGGGCTCCGGCTCTGATGCTAACGACACAAGTTCTCCGTGTGCGGTCCACTGATAGTAATTAGGCGTGAAACCCCTCGAGTACAAATAATATGTCACTTCCACTTCTGGATAATATTTCACGTTATGACATTTCACACACGGATACTTAATTTTGGTGCCGTCCATGTACTGAGGGAACGCCTTAGCAAACTGCAGGAACTGCTCTACTCCCGCTATGTATTCATCCCGCACACCATACATATCTTCAGGACGACGATTGTACATCCATGAACGATTCCGCAAGTAGTATTTCAGCTCCATTTGGAAATAATTCTGCAAAGATGAACACACCAATTAACAATGTTTGCTAACGTCTAAGTGTTTGCTAAGTGTTTCCTATTTTCCCGGTAACGATTTCACGGAAGGAGTACGAGATGTTTCCTATTTTCCCGGTAATTCATGGCTTCTGTGAAATAACCACATCTTGGCTATTTGTTAAATAGATCGACCCTGAGCTCCTATGTTCAGTCGTGCCTTCAACATCATGTTCAAATGAAGGTGACAAGCAGCTGACTATAGAAAAATATGTCGTATTGAGCTTCATAAAGAAATGCAAGATTACTACATAGGAGCTTGTAATCTTGCATTTCTTTATGAAGCTCAAGATGGCATATTTTTTCATAGTCAGCTGCTTGTCACCTTCATTTGAACATGATGTTGAAGGCACGACTAAACATGGGAGCTCAGGGTCGATCTATTTAACAAATAGCCAAGATGTGGTTATTTCAAACGATAGGAGTCGCTATATTCCTTAGAATAGACTTGGAATATTCTCTAGAATATTCTTGGAATATGCCTTGTAGCCAAGTGCTAATTAGATCTAGATCTAATTACTCCTATAATTACCTCTCCTGCCCCCATTAGTGCTAATCACTACAAGTGGGGGGCCATGGGGGTGCTACTGCTGATGTAAACTGCTGCTACAACAGCTGTTCTTGCTGCTGCTGTTGCTGGAATGGGGACAGCAGCTCCCCTTCTACTCCCCATCCATCTATCCACCTATCCATCCAACTATCTATCTAATATATATCTACACATACCAATAGCTAACTAGTATCCTATTTCTAACCCCAACTTGGTATCCCAAACCAAGGCTCTAACACTCTAGGATACTAACAACTACATATCTAACTAGGATATGGCCTAAGATGCTAACCTATATCTAACACATTTAACCTCACACTCATCCACACAACTCACTTACACACTCACTCACATATATCACCCATGATACCACACTCATAAGCTCTCACCTAGGCTTACATATAGGCTAACACACACACACACACATATAGGCATATATAGGACACATATAAATAGGATTATAGGTCCACTAATCCTTCCTATCATCCTTACATCCATTCCATTTATCAATTCTCACACTATCACCACACTACAATATAACCACAACACTACAACATGAATATTATACCAAGAGACACACACACATATATATCTATATATAACCACATATATATAACATGTAGGTATATATATATAGGTGACATGTGTGTGTGTGTCTGTGTGTGTGTGTCTGTGTGTGTGTGTCCGTGTGTGTGTGTCCAACTAAAGGCTAATAAGTAGGCTAACTAATGGCTAAAAGATAGGCTAAAAGGATGGGCTAATAAGTAGGCTAACTAATGTCAAGTGGGGGGCACACTGCTGCAAATTTCAGCAGCATATAGCTGCTGTCCCCCCCCCCCAAAACTGCTGAAAACAGCAGCCCAGGCTGCTGGTTGCTGTCCAAAACCCCCTCCCCATAAGCACACTTCTATCCTCCTTCAATCTCCATCATTTCCTCATCCTTTCATTGATTTCCATCCTACTTCCCACACAACAACAACAACAACAACAACAACAACAACTACACAATCAAAACCTCTCAACATTCCCACAACCATAACCCCAAATAAATATACAACCACACACAAATAATATATAAATATATATACATGTAAAGAGATACAACATAAATAACACATGAATAATAATATGAAAAAGAGCACAAGAAGAATATGATAAAATCTGTGTCAGTGTGTGTGTGTCTGTGTGTGTGTGTGTGTCTGTGTGTGTGTGTGTGTGTCCGTGTGTGTGTGTCTGTGTGTGTGTGTCCGTGTGTGTGTGTCCGTGTGTGTGTGAGAGGGAGGAGGAGGAGGAGGAGGAGGAGTTAGGGTTAGGGTTTACCTTAGGAAGAGGGAGGAGGAGGAGGAGCTAGGGAGGAGGAGGATCTCGGATTGGGGGAGGAGGAGCTCGTCGGAGCGGGAGGGAGTCGCCGGGGGCGGGGGGAGCGAGTCGCCGGGGGCGGGGGGAGAGAGTCGCCGGGGGGGAGAGTCGCGGGGGGGGGGGAGAGAGTCGCCGGGGGGGGAGAGTCGCGGGGGGGGGGAGGGATTCTGAAAATTTTAGAAATTTTCGAGTGAGGGGGAAAAGAAACAGCGTGCCCTAAGTAAAACATTTAGCGACGTCAACTAAAGACGTCGCTAAACGTCGCAAAATTTTATTATATGGCGACATATATTAATACTCTGCCGCTGAACGTCGCTGTTCTGCGACGTAATTTATGTAATGTCGCTGAACGTCGCTAGTTAGCGACGATTTGCGACGTCACATGACGGGAGTCGCTATATTACATATATAGCGACGTTATTTTCTTACGTCGCTAAAACACGTCGCTAATATAGCATATTTTAGTAGTGAAAGAAGAAATCCACTTATGGTCCCTGGCGCCCATACTCCTGGTGTGCACCATTGTTCGGGTAGAAGACTAGATCCTCTGGCGCTGCTACAAGATCTGGCCAAACAAAATCAGCGGGGTCAGGCCCCGAATAGCAAGTACTACAAGGGAGCACAAAAGAGTGAGATAAACCCAATGAGTAAAATATGACCTGATTCACGAGTTATGGGCTTATACCATATCATCGAGACAATACGACACCCTTACAACCAAACAAGGATAAACGGTGCCAATATCGTGCCGAGATAAGATGTATCCTATAACCATGGACAGGTGAAGGGCTTCTGATCGCGACTTCGATCCACAGCCTATCGCAGCACAATAGCCCAACCCAACAACCAAAGAAGGACATGGGTTGGACCATGCACCATGATAGTCCATGTTCCTCAGTTGCTAACAGAAGAAAACATATCACAAACAAGTCGGCTTACAAGCGGCCAATCAATCCTACGGCTTTCTATGATTTGCCCAGGTTATCCCAGTAATGCAATATATAGGAATCCTCAGATCGTGTCAACCCAGCAAGGCTAGACAAACTATTATATATATACATATACGCGTAGCACATTGATTATGCACCGGTCCCCCGTAAGGCCACCGTGCTAAAACTATAACACATAGCACGTAGGAGTCGAATATAGTTATCCGCTATAGGCGAAAGAAACCATATCCGTGGCGGTCAACCCGACACGTCAGGACTGGACCTGGGGTGGCTAGTATGGCACGATCTCGGGATTCTTCCCACCCAATGCATATACCGATTTAAGTTGCTTAGATTAACCCTATCTTGATATTGGAATTACATGTCGTGGTCACATGGTCATCCTCCTATATGTCGTACCATAGTACGTGTACCCTAAGTTTGAATCCACATCGGCTCAAGGAGTCCCAAATTTAGATCCATGCTTAGTGTAATGCATCAAACAACAATCAACATACCACGACACTATTACTGACCAATTACCATGACTGTGCTGGAAGGTACACATATATTGACATATAATACGAATGATCACTTTGTACATACACTCATACCTCAGTGCACTCATTAAATAGCACCGCAGTGCATGCTAATATTGTATCTCAACACACTTAGAATAGGTACCAGCACGTATACAGGTAATCAAATCAGGAACACGGTCAAGTCAGGAAGTCACACGGACCCCCCTCGTGACATAAAAGTCATATATGAATTCTGGTTAAAGTGAGACATGAAGATTCTTGAAGCCAAGACAAATATCTACAACTTTCATATTGGGAGTTGGGAGAAATTCTGGCCACAAATCAGCCAAATAGGACATAAAACAGCCAAAATAGGTACTATGTTGCACTATTCATTCCTGCGGCACTATTTATCCATGCGGCACTATGCATGCCTACAGTACTATTCATCCATGCATCACTATGCAAGCCTGCAACACTATTCATCCATACGGCACTATGCAAGCCTGCGACACTATTCATCCATGCGACACTATACAAGCCTGTGGCACTATTCATCCATATAGCACTATGCAAGCCCGCGGTACTATTCATCCATACGATACTATACAAGCCTACGGCACTATTCATCCATACGGTACTATGCATGCTTACGGCACTATTTATCTATGCGGCACTATGCAAGCCTGCGGCACTATTCATCCATACGGTACTATGCATGCCTGCGGCACTATTCATTCATGCGGCACTATTCATTCATGCGGCACTATTCATTCATGCGGCACTATGCAAGCCTGCTGCACTATTCATCATCCCTGCCAGAACCAGAACAGATGAACATAGAAGAGTCCAAATATTGTTTTGGCCATAACTTCCTCAAAACAAGTCGAAATCTAACTTTTCAAATGTCAAAATTGGGTAGAATCAAATTCTCTACCACATGGAACAATTAGTTTTAAAAAACAAGTAAGTTTGATAGATCAAAACCCAAGAAAACCGAAAATAACATAAACTTAGATCTACAAGAATCCATTCATTAAAACCGAAAATACCAAGTACTAAACTTGTAGAGGATGATGAGAAGAACAATACAAATAATATTAAAGAAAAATCAAGAATGAAAAATGCAAGAATCTCTCCATTTGGTGCAAGGTGTACTTGCCTAAATGTTGGTTGGAGGAAAAAAATGAAATGAAAAGTGAATGAGGAGAGAGAGTGTGGAAGAGATATATATAGGGGTTGGGTTGACTCAAAGAAACCCTAATCTTAAGCATGCTCTAAACCATATGACTAATGACATGTTAAATGCTACACGATACAAATAATTAGATTAATTAAATAAAATCCTAACCAAAACATGGTTCAAATATCTTATCATCGAAGTAGTGAACCACGTCTGCAACCAGACAAGGACAAGGGGTAGCACAGTAATCTACTACGTGATACTGTTCTATGCTATGGCTAGTTACAAATACATGATACATACAATCAAGATACAGGTGCCAGATACCATATACAGAAAAATTAAAAATTTACGTATTCCAGAAACGGGGTGTGACACTCTACCCTCCTTAGAAAATTCCGTCCTCGGAATTTCGTTAAGGCTAGTCGAGCGCCCTCTCAGATCACGAAATACACTCATGACATATAGCAAGCACAATTATCAAACAACACATGGCATATGAATATATTACAAAAAGAACAATTATGTAAAAGCATAAACAAAATCATAACCTAAATGGAAAGTGATCGGAGACATACGAATAAAATGCCTTCCAAGTCAGTTGGGTAGGAATTCATCCTCGAGGTCCTACGCTGACTCCCAAAGTGGACAAGGATCAATGCTTTAGATAAGTCGGTACCAATGACTTAATCAAGAACGACTCTGCCCAGGACGTACTCTCGTAATCAAGTCACATGATGAATATCACATATCACATGATATGAGAGCAGATGAGTGAGACGAGAAAGTCGCCTTCACTCTTCGAATATAGAACTCAAGGAATTATAATGGATAATACAGAAAATTTACCCACAATCTGACCGCCTTCGGCTAACCTCTGCTCAAATACTCCAAATTCTACCTGCCTCTGATCCTGCCGAACCCCCTGCTGCTGCAGCCTCTGCGGTCATGCCTGATGTTGTGCTTGTCGATACATCTGAGCTTACGTCAGTAATGGGCGCTGGGCTAGTGGCCTTACTGCTAGTGCTGGCCCTTGATACGGTACTACCTCTGGAGCTGACAACGCCAAAAACTGTTGAGCTGGTCCTCCTGGCCTCTGTATCTGTGGGCAAGTAGCTACACGGTGGTCTGAATCTCCACACCTCAAGCACAGCCCATTCGCTGACCGACACCTTCCCGAGTGTGCCCTCTCTTACCACAATAAGTGCAACCTACTGGTGCCTCCTGACGTTGTTGGTGCCTCGGTTGCTGCTGCCGAACTGGTGCCATCACAACTATTGTGACCGGAGCTGTATCACGAATACGGACGCCAGGCGCTGGTACTGACGTCTGAGGTACTGCTCCTCCTCCTTCCGTACTTTGCGTATGAGACCTCTTCTGGCCTCCAGTCCTTGCTGATAACCTTTGAATAGTAAGCTCGTGCCTCCGAGCCGCCATCAATACTGCATCGAATATCTGGTAGTCGTGCCCCTCGACTAGCTATATAATCTCTAAGTGAAGTCCCTGCTGGAACCTCATAACCTTCTCTGGCTCTGTAGCTATCATCGTCGGTACAAACCGACTCAATCTGCAGAACTCCGCTGCATAACCATCTACCGTCCTACCAGCCTGCTTGAGGCTGATAAATCTTTGTTGAAGCTCATACCGAGCTATTATGCCAAAGTACTTGGCCTTAAACCTAGTATTGAAGCTATCTTAAGGAATAGGACAACCCATTCCAACCTCTTCCGATGCCCACCAGTCGCGGGCGAGATCCTGAAGTAACAGTCTGACTTGGTCAACCTTTTCTTCTGCTGGAACCTTTTCTACGGTCAATATGGCCTCAATATCCTGAAGCCAAGCATCCGTCGTGATGGCATTCTCCGTGCCATCAAAGTCCCTCGGATTAAGTCGGCAAAACCTCTCCGACACTCCCAAGTCATTCCTGACGCTCCTCTCAAGAGCTAGCTGTAACCCCTGATTCAGTAATACATTCTATTCTTGTTGCTGGGTCTGTTGTTGCTGTTGGGCTGCCGTCTGGTGTTGCTGGGTCTCCAATAAACCTCTAATAATCTGCAACAGTGCCGGTACGTCTAGTGCTACTGGTACTACCGGCATCACTGGAGGTACGGGAACCTCTGGCCTCTGTGGCTCAACTGGCTCATGCTCGGTAACGTTCTCGATGTGAATCTGTCCAGGTAGAGGGGCTACCCCTTGCTGATCTCCAACTGGTCCCTGCTCTACTGGATTCTCTCCCATGCCGGCTCCTCCAATAGCCGAGAACGATGTGCCCCTAAAGGAAAGGATACAAGGTATCAAAAGACAGGACGGGAAGGAATCGAGGATCATAATCAAGTTAGCAATCAAGGTACGAGAAAGAGAAGACAAATCAGGAGATCAAGGGGAACATATTTTGATTGAGACTCCTATAATCGCAACACCCCACAAGTCTGAAAAAAGACCTGCATGGGCCACCAATAAAACCTTGTCACGCCCAGTACCGGAATACTGAGACGGACTAGGCCAGCTACTCCATATGAGGTATATAAACTGTAATGCCCCAGTCCTAAAATATGTAGGACTAGGAATGTAGATATGCCAGCTGTATAGATACGAAATACACTCCAATATATAGAAACCTCGTATGAATACATAAGCTGTAAAATGCAGTAGAACCATAACTAATCTCATCCACACAAAATAAATGAATAAAAGATATCATATAATCAACTATGAATTGTCATTGGTACATATAGTTGGGCGGAGACAAATCTACTACTACAACTATGAAAAGAAATACATGATATACAAAAGAATGATTTTGGCGAGCGAAGCGAAGACGATCAAGTGCAATCATCCTCGGAGAAATAGTGATGATCATGGCCACGGCTAAACACATACGAAAGATAAGCACATATCTGGCGAGATAACCAGGTCCTCAGAGGGACGTAACGACACATTATCATGCCAATATAACTGAATATAAATTGCTCAAATAAATAAGTCAATTGAATTATAACATGGTCCAATACACACCATTGAATAGTGTACCATCCCCCCAACCAAACAAGGACAGGAGATGGTAAACTAATTCACGGTGACGTATATTTCCATGCTATGAATCCAATATGGTATCTGGACCGCAACAAGGTTCAATACCTTCTCATCGAAGTAGTAAGCCACACCTATAACCAAACAAGGACAAGATGTGATGAACTAATCCGCGACAAGTTATTGTTCCAACCCACGGTCAGATACAAGTACCCAAACCAAAAGTACTCATACCTAACGGATAAAGGTGCCTAACCGTTCTAAGTGAAATGTAGTTAAGAACAATCCTTCCTACGCATGGACCCTGGCTAAATGGGATCGGCATAGTCCCCCCTTGGGGCACTAGAGGCCCAATCAATAAGAGCATAACGTTCCGCAGAACGTCAGTGGCCGTCAGTAATCATGGACCATCATCCCGTATCTCCAGCGGAGCTTTCGGGTCACAAGGGAAAGTGTATCGAAGCCCATACGCTAAGAAATTGTCCTCCCCACCCAATGCCTACTATGTTGTATCCACAACAGTAAATCTCTATAACCGCTAAGTCAAACTAGCATGCAATTCTATTAGCGGTTATTCCTATCGCACGGCTTATACGCACCAGTGGCCAGCCAGTCACGCATGTCCATATTCTATATGCGACACACAACTTCGTAGTACAACATGTCAAGGCCAATGAATGCAACACATAAGGTGGTCCCTTAAATCTAGGTTTAATGTGTAAGAAAAATAATACATAGCAAGAAATATAATTGAACAATAAGTTCTAACAAGTTATGCCATGTATCACAGTTTATTTTACATAAAGAAATAATGAATAATGCATGATGAGCTAAAATAAATAAACAGCAAATGGCAAGGTGTCTTGCCTGGTAGGATGCCTGGTGTGCTGCGATGGTTAAGGTGGCACGAACTACGACTTCGGTGCAACAATTATGCAAGGTGACCTCGGGTGGTGGCATGGACAGTTCCATTGGGTCCAAAGGGTCAAATTAGCTAGGGGTAATATAGGGAGGTTAGAGATTTGCAAGAAGATAGGAATATGACTAGCCAGGGACACGTTTCAAAAATTGAAGAAATTTTGTATATATAAATAAATAACTACTTTGGAAAATATTTATTATATTTAAAAAAAAATATTTTTATTAGTAAAATAGTTTTCAAAAAATACTTAAAAATAAATAGAAGACAAGGCCCAGTACAATATTTAATTTGCTAGTATAAATGTTACAACCATATTTAATAACATAAAAATATATAAATATTTTAGGCTTCAAAATCCAGTTTTGAAAATAAATAGAGGGCAAGGCCTAGTACAATATTTTGTTAAACATAATCTGAAAATACTAACATAGTTATTTAATAAGAACAATAATATTTGTTACTAAAAATATTATCAAATAATATAATAATATATAATAATATAATAATAATAATAATAATATATAATGGTATAATGGTTAATATAACAGTTTTGATTTATAAAGTATTGTATGAGTACTACAATTGATATTATACTACATATACATACTGATATTTAAATAATTAATAAAATAAAATAAAGATAATAACAAAAATAATAATAAATCATGTTCTCTTTCACTCTGAGGAAAATGAGTGCCATGTCAGGGAATCAATCCTATACTTAGAACCAAGAAAAGACAACAAGAAGCATACCAGAGAACACTCTATAAAAACTGGTATTTTTAATAAAGTAAAGAAATATATAAAAATAACAAAATAATGCCTGTTGTTCTCTCTAATAGGAAAGAGGGTGAGATTAGAAAGAGAGTGCCGAAAAAGAAAGGGGAAAAGAACTAAGAGGTTTAGGGAGCAGAGAGAAGGAAGATCCGGAAAGAGGGGAGAATAAAGAGCAGGGAGGAGACTATAAGGAAAAGAGAAAGTGTCTGCGATCTCACATAGGGTTTCCTCTCGATGAGGCAATGCAATCGCTAGGTCAAGGCTGTTCCCGACTGACCAGGCGACGACGAAGCTCGCGGTCAAGCCGGTCGGGCCGGAGTTGGTGCTGGATCCTTGGAAACTGTTGCTGCTGGAAAAGACGCATAGGCTTGGCGAGGCTGGCACGACCAGACGCTGGGGCGGCGGACACGAGGCTCCACCGATAGTGCAACGAAGAGGGTACACCACGACAGTCTCGACGCTCGTACGCCGAGACGTTCATGTAAGTAGTTTTGGTGATGTTTGTGGTATAGATTTTTGGTGGTGTTGATACTTATGATGGTGGTAGTGATGATGAAGGTGGATGGTGGGATGCCGGAAGCCGGTAGTGGCCAGAGGCATCCATGGAACAGGGCAGTGGTGAGGTGGCCAGCCATGGAGGCGCGGCCAAAATTTTTTAGGTTTAGGTGTTTGTTGGGGAATTGAGTCGGCGTGTGCGAGACACTGACTATGGGTCGAGTTCGTGTCCGGTATTTGGACATGAGAAGAAATTGAAGATGTAAAAAGAAAAAGAAAATAGTAGAAGGAGTGGTGATGGACACGGACACAGTGTACGACACGATGGAATGACGCTTGGCTATGGTTAAGATGGTTGGGTTGTTGGTCGGGTGGTGTCAGGATGGTCGGGACGAGGTGGTCAGGATGGGTGTGGGTCGCTGGGGTTGA
>JANAVB010007738.1:0-42544 GCA_029216955.1 Iris pallida
GAACTATTTCTCCAACATGCTTGCTAAAGAGGCCGTGGTTAAAGATGACGGATTCCTGTCCGTGATCCCCTCCTGATTTGCGACAGGGATAACGAGAGCCTCCGTGCTCCCCCCTCTGTCGACGAGGTTAAGACGCTGTGTGGTCCATTAATGCTAACAGCACACCGGGTCCGGACGGGTTCAACGGGGTGTTTTTCTGAACATGCTGGGACATCATTCGGTCCGACCTCGGATGCCACAACCGCATTTTTCAAGGTGCCACGTATCCGAAATCTATATCCTCCGCCCACATCATCCTCATTCCCAAGAAAGCAACCCGAAGACCTTTAAAGACTTCAGACCAATCAGCCTCTGCACTTTCACCAACAAAATTATTTCTAAAATCATCGCCTCCAGAATGTCGGACCTCCACCCCAGAATCATCTCTGAAGAGCAAGCGGCTTCGTCAAAGGGCGTAATATCACCGATAATATCCTCCTGGCTCAAGAAATGATCACTTGCATGAAATTCCCGTCCAGGGGGGGAACGTTGCTATCAAACTTGACATGGAAAAAGCATACGACCGTCTTGACTGGCAGTTCATGATCTGGGTGTTCAGAGCCTTTGGTTTCTCGGAACCTGTTATCGACATCATCTTTAGATCCATCAACAACTCCTGGTTTTCCACCGTCATCAACGGCCAACCTCAGGATTTCTTCAAAGCTACTCGCGGGGTTAGACAGGGAGACCCCCTCTCCTCCACCATTTTTATCATCACGGCCGAAGCCCTGAGCAGAAACCTCAAAATCATGCCGCGATCTCCTAGATTCTAGTACTTTCACACAACGACCGGTTGTCCTCTCATAACTCATCTTGCGTACGTGGACGACATCCTCATTTTCTCCGCTGGCGCTATTGGAGCCATTGAGGTGGTTATTAGAACTCTTGCTAACTACACTCGATGCTCTGGCCAGAAAATCAATAAGAACAAGAGCGTGATCTACACTCATCATAAAGCCGATAGAACTCACTCGCAGTGCTGTCCACCATGACCTCCTTCTCCACAACTTACCCCCCTTTTCTGTACTTAGGCTGCCCGTTGGTGTACAGTAGAGCGAACTCTGGCATTTTCGACCACATGGTGGGCAAGATTTGCCAGAAAATTGCGGGCTGGCACAACGCCACCATTTCCTCCGGGGGGAAGTTAATTCTCATAAAGCATGTCCTATCCTCCATTCCCCTATACACCCTAGCTGTGTGCTCGCCCCCCATCAAAGTGCTCCATTCTATTGAATCCATACTCGCCAATTTCTTTTGGGGTCATCTCGAGGGAAAGAACAAGCATCACTGGGCCAGTTGGGCTACCATGGCCAAACCTACTGAAGAGGGTGGTCTGGGATTCTGCAGACTTGCCCACATGGTCGACGCCCACTCGGCAAAATTGTGGTAGAAAATCCACTCCGAAAACTCGATCTGGACCAGGTTCATGAGAGCGAGATACTCCAGATTCTGTCACTTAACAGAGGCGTCTGCCAACAACAGATCCTCTGCGTCGTGGCGGCGCATCATCCACGGCCGGAACCTGGCAGAATTGCTCTTGCGCTTGATACTGGGCAATGGTCATTCGCAGGCATGCAAGGAATGCTGGTTGGAGGACGAGATCCTCAGGCCCAACGCTATTACTCCACCGTTGTGCGAGATCCGAGATTTATGGGATGATGATGCGTCAAGGTAGAATTGGGATAGAGTTCGAGATGGCTTGGCCCGACGACCATGGTGAGCCTGGGTGCTTCTCAGCTGTCGATCAATGATGCTCATGACGTGCTCAGATGGTCCCCCAACCAGGGTGGCGTCTTCACCCTTGCTTCGGCCAGAGCCATCATCAGAGACACCCAAGTAACGACCTCCCCTTTCGCCAAGTTTTGGCACTCGTGTATTCCAGTGAAGTGGTCTATTCTCCTATGGCGTGTCGCGCGTCGGAAACTACTAACGGACGATGCCGTCAAATCCTTCGACTTTAGTCTAGCGTCCAGATGCCACTGCTGTGTTGATCACCAACAAGAATTCGTTGATCACGTTCTTCTTTCTGGTGAATCTGCCTCCCTCATTTGGTCGCACCTTTACTACAGGTGTAAATTGGTCCCCACAATCGGGGGCATCAACGATCTGCTGGCCAGCTAGAATGCATCTCACAGGCATCAGATCGTCGCTTGCCCGCCGCATTTTGGGTTTTATGGAAAAACAGAAACAAATACAGATTCGAGGGCCGCCAATTACCGCCTCCTCAATTGTACAGAGAGGTGGTTCGGCAAATCTTCAAAAGAAAGAGACGTTGCACTCACACCTCGAACCAATTTTGAGCCGTCGTGGACTACTGACAGGGGCAGGGGCGCTCTTTCCTTGGGCACTGCTTTGACCGTCTAACCTTCTGATGCTCGGTCCAGTTACCGTTTTGTGGGCAACACTTCGTGTTTCTTTCTTTTTGGCTCGTTCTTCGCGCGAGGCGCGCTTACTTGTATAGGCTTCGGCATTTTGCACCTATCATTCAATAAAGGTTTTCTTCCTTAATATATATATATATATATATATATATATATATATATATATATATATAAATCAAATAAAAGAAATAATAACAAATGGAAACCCATTCCTAGCCCAGCTGAGTCGGGCCAGGCCCACCTACCCGAATCTTCCTAGCACAGCAACGAATTGGCTGTTCGGCCAAACTAACAACAGGTCATATATATATATATACAAACGCACACATATACGAGGAATCTGTCAACACCCTAACGCCGTACCGCCACCCTCTCCATGTGCGACCTCCCCTGACACCAGCACAGCCGTACGCACGCGCCGCTGCGGACCACCGCCGACGGCCAGGACCTCGTGCACGCGCGTCAGAGTAGAGAAATAGCAGCGGCCTCGAGGCTTGACTTCGCATCGTGCGTTCTCGACGCACGCTTAATCTTTTTGGGATTCGCTTCTTCTGGTACACTCACAACATAACCACCTTCAAACCCCAGTAGTTAGTTTTTAATATAATCGTGCAATCGATCCAAGAAATCAACACGAAGTCGATCAAAATTCTGATCGCAAAACAGGGCAAATACAGTCCAATCATCCACGTTTGAAGATCGATTTCGATCGATCCTGTACCATATTAGAAATTCTATTTGACCACACTTTTAGACAACATGTAGGGCTCCACAACCCAATTTGCAGAAGTCGATTTCATCGACTATGCGCCGAGAAATCAGATCCCAAAGTTCATGAAAAACCTGTTTTAAAAACAAAAAAATTCTTCGATACGACGTGCGTTCCGCCAATCCGGGCGACGTGGTCACGAACCGAAAGCATCAAAACGTACGTAACAACTTTGTGGATGTGTGGGCTTTGACGAAATTCAAATTGGTCGCATGTGCGCGACGAATTTGATGCGTATCCGTCAAAATTTATCGTATCGGCCTCTGTGCAAATTTCCTAATTACTTTATGCACGTTCGTCAGATCGAGACAAAACTTGTGCCAGCCGGACCATATTATTTTTTGGTCCTGTATGCGAAGTTTGGTCCAATTTTGAGACAGTTGATCGGATCGCCATTTTGCGGGCCCCACGGTCCGATTCAACGGGCAATTTTTGTGTACGGCCCACCGGAATCCACAATAGTACATGCCGTTGGATTTGCATCATCGAAACGAATACGTAGATATGTAGTTTGATGACTTTAGAGACCATTGACTCTGGCACGCTTTTTGGTACAAAGCGGGTCCAACGGCGGACACCTTTTTTGCCCGAAATTACCGTTTTGCCCCTGTTTTCAGAATTGGACTTAAGGACAGGCAATCCTAGCTAATTTGACTATTCTGAGAATGTTGGCAATATCTGTTTCAGCTTTTGGAGATTGTTGTGATGATTTGGACCTTATGGCTTAGTAGTTGACTATATTATGTTGGATCTGCGCGCAAACTCCAGGCAAGTATACCTTGCCTTTCTCTACAGTTTATTTACGTCTATTGTATTTCATTTTCCAGTTTTGATTGTTTATGGATATGTGGTTTTCGTATTATATTCTTTTTAGTTGTTTTTATTGTATATAGTCATGTTCATATTTGGTCTTGTGGTTCACAATTGGAGTTTCTCGTCTGTACCTTAATTGCATCGTGTCATAGAACGAGTATGTATAATTGAACTGCTAAATCCTTGATATTATTTCCTTGGCACCAGAGAGTCCACTCGGGATGAGGGTATTTTTCTTGATCTGTTTACATTCGTGAGTCCACACTCGGGACGAGGATGTCGATTATTTGTACCAGAGAGTCCACACTCGGGACGAGGGTGTCAACTTGACTTGCACCAGAGAGTCCACTCGGGACGAGGGTATTTACATCAGAGAGTCAACACTTGGGACGAGGATGTTATATTTGCACTTGAGAGTCCACACTCGGGACGAGGGTGCCTTGCCGTGAACTAACCAAAGAGTCCACACTCGGGACGAGGGTTAGTACTAACCAGAGAGTCCACACTCGGGATGAGGGTTAATGATTAGTTCAAACCTGTGAGTCCATTCGAGGCGAGGGTTTGGTTCTTCCATTGATCTCGTGTTCATTATTTATCCGGTAGTTCATTTATACGTAGTTGTTCTAGTGTTCGTATTCGTGTTCGTGATCATTTGTCGTGTTCATGTTTCTTATTTATTTTCTTGCGTATGATAAAACTGTTAGATTGGCATGTATATTATGTATCTTGCTATGTCCTCTGAGGACCTGATGATCTCTTCAGGTTTAGCGATTGCATGGGTTAGCCAGTAGCTCTGGATGACGGATGATTCACGATTCTTGTGGGTTTCGGATGCGATGATACGCTTGCGAGATTCAGGTATCATTATTACATTTATTATCCGCTCGTGCTTTCATACCTTATCCTGTGATATCCTATTTTTCTGACTCAGTTTTAGACTCTTGTTATTTTCTTAGAGTCTTATCGGACATATATGCTAGGGGGCTGCAGACCACGACCCATTGTATTCATTCATGTTTCGTACATTTGTTGTGGATTGAGATTTAGATTTACCTTTGCTATGGTTTGGCAGTATACCATAGCCTTGACAGCATTTACGTATTCGAGTCGGGCTGGAGTCCGCTCGATACGTAGCTGGCTTGCTCACGAGCTTGTATCCGAAAAGCAGGTGCGGGTCGTGACAAGTTTTTTTGTTGGCCCATGCAGGTCAGAGCATATCGTATCGGTTACGTAACTGTACTGATTCTAGCTTGCGCATCTGACTAAACCTTAGAAATCTCATTCCACTCAGCTTTGAAAATTCTCTTAGAAATTTCTCTACCGCCTTTGAAACCTCGTATTCGTTTTCGATTTTTCTTCCTTGCCCTCCCGTACCATTGATTCTCATCCTTTCCTATTCCGGGGTGACAAATGATCATGCTGACTAGAATTTATCAAAAATTCTTAAATTATAGTATAATATTGCATGATTATTGAGTTTTGGTTGTTTATAGATATGAAGGATTATAGTTGCCATATGTCAAGATATCTGCCGGTAGAATTGTTAGCAACTAGTTAGAAGATTATAAGATTTTAGTGACCGTATTTTGAGGAGTAGTATGACCAAAGGTGAGTAGAAGTCCTCAAGTATTCGGAGTTATAAAATGACTAGAGAAGGTCATAAAATATTTTGAGGAATTAAATATAAGGAGATTAAGGTAATAGTAGACTTTGAATTTTAAGGAATAGATAGGAATTTGAATTTCGAGAACAAAATTATTTTTAAGGTGGGTAGATTTGTAACCCCTCTTCCCGAAATTTTTGAAATATTTTTTTATTATTTAATTGATTTGAATGGTAATTTTTAGATTTTTATGAATAATTATTTAGTTAATTATTATGGTAGACGACTTTAACCATGGTTGAGTTTTGAAGTATTAGACGACTAGGAATCATGGCACGGATAGTGCTGTGGCGTACTTTGACTAGTATGTAGCCATGGTAGGGGAATGCCAAGCCATAGGTGTGTTCTAACTAAGAAAACTAGGCCCAGTTACGAGTTAATCCCTATAAATAATTTAATTAGTTATTTATTATTATTATTTGGACTTCTAGGAAATTCGGTTGTACCAAACTAGTCCGGACTGGGCCCGAACCTAGCCCAAGCCCGTATAGGCTTATAGTGAGTACTAGGGCGTCTATGTGAATGTATATTGTATCCGTAATTTATTATAGCAATGTAGAAGGCAATTACACGTAGGGTGGTTAACTATATATATATATGTTCTTGCTATTAAAAGGTTATTTTATTTTGTATATGGTAAATACTTCCCTTATGATACCTTTGTGGATCCTTGGGGATTTTTGATTATATATATATTGGTATATACACCTATCATAGGTTTAGCTTATTTTACTATTATTATTAATGACCTTATTATTGCTATTTTTACTGATTAATATTGGTTATATTATATCCTTAGGAAATAGATATTATTATATATGTATATAATTCTATAAATAAGCCTACACTAGAAAAAAGATGTTATTGTTGTTTTATTTAGATTTTATGGAAATTAGTTATATAGGTATATACGAGCATATAGGGATAAATATAGAAATATATTATATATATATATATGACTATATATATATGGTAATATATGGAAAAGTAGATGTAAATTACATAGGCATATAAATATATTTAGTAATTATTAATGTATATGCATACACACACACACACACACACACACACACACACACACACACACACACACACACACACACACACACACACACACACACATATATATATATATATATATATATAAAAAAAAAAATATATATATATATATATATATATATATATATATCAAATAAAAGAAATAATAACAAATGGAAACCCATTCCCAGCCCAGCTGATCGGGCCAGGCCCACCTACCCGAATCTCCCCAGCACAGCAACGAATTGGCCGTTCGGCCAAACTAAGAACAGTTTATATATATATACACACGTACGCATATACGAGGAATCTGTCGAAACCCTAACGCCGTACCGCCACCCTCTCCATGTGCGACCTCCCCTGGCACCAGAACAGCCGCACGCGCGTGCCGCTGCGGACCACTGCCGGCGGCCAGAACCGCGCACGCGCTCGTAAGAGCAGAGGAATAGCAGCGACCTCGAGGCCTGACTTCGCATCGTGCGTTCTCGACGCACGCTCAATCTTTTTGGGATTCGCTTCTTCTGGTACACTCACAACATAACTATCTTCAAACCCCAGTAGTTAGTTTTTGATATAATCGTGCAACTGATCCAAGAAATCGATACGAAGTCGATCAAAATTCTGATCGCAAAACAGGGCAAATACAGTCCAATCATCCACGTTTGAAGATCGATTCCGATCGATCCAGTACCATATTGGAAATTCTATTTTAACACAGTTTTAGACAACATGTAGTGCTCCACAACCCAATTCGCAAAAGTCAATTTTATCGAATACGCGTCAAGAAATCGGATCCCAAAGTTTATGAAAAACCTGTTTTAAAAACAAAAAAATTCTTCGATACAACATGCGTCCCACCAATCCGGGCGACGTGGTCGCAAACCAAAAGCATCGAAAGGTGCGTAACGGCTTCGTGGACGTGTAGGCTTTGACGAAATTCAAATTGTTCGCGTGTGCGCGACGAATTTGGTACGTATCCGTCAAAATTTACCGTATCAACCTCTATGCAAATTTCCTAATTACTTTATGCACGATCGTCAGATCGAGACTAAACTTGTGCTAGAAGGACCGTATCATTTTTCTGGTCCTGTATGCCAAGTTTGGTCCAATTCTGAGACAGTTGATCGGATCGCCGTTTCGAGGGCCCCACGGTCTGATTCAACGGGCGATTTAGTGTACGGCCCACCGGAATCCACAATTGGACATACCGTTGGATTTGCATCATCAAAAAGAATTTGTAAACATATAGTTTGATGACTTTAGAGACCATTGACTCTGACACGCTTTTCGGTGCAAAGCGGGTCCACGGCGGACACCGTTTTTGCCCAAAATTATCGTTTTGCCCCTGTGTCCAGAATTGGACTTAAGGACAGGCAATCCTAGCTAATTTGATTATTCTGAGAATGTTAGCAATGTCTGTTTCGGCTTTCGAAGACAGTTGTGATGATTTGGACGTTTTGGTTTAGCAGTTGACTATATTCTGTTAGATCTGCGCGCAAACTCCAAGCAAGTATACCTTGCCTTCCTCTAAAGTTTTATTTACATGTATTGTATTTCATTTTCTAGTTTTGATTGTTTATGGACATGTGCTTTTTGTATTATATTCTTTTGAGTTGTTTTTATTGTATATAGTCGTGTTCATGTTTGGTCTTGTGGTTCCCACTTGGAGTTTCTCGTCAGTACCTTGATTGAGTCGTGTCATAGAACGAGTTTGTGTAATTGAACTGCCAAATCCTTGATATTGTTTTCTTGGCACTAGAGTGTCCACTCGGGACGGGGTTTTTTTCTTGATCTCTTTACATCCGTGAGTCCACACTCGGGACGAGAATGTTGATTATTTGTACCAGAGAGTCCACACTCGGGACGAGGGTGTTGATTTGAATTGCACCAGAGAGTCCATTCGGGATGAGGGTGTTTACATTAGAGAGTCCACACTCGGGACGAGGATGTTATATTTGCACCAGAGAGTCCACACTAGGGACGAGGGTGCCTTGCCGTAAACTAACCAAAGAGTCCACTCTCGGGACGAGGGTTACTAACCAGAGAGTCCACACTCGGGACGAGGGTTAGTGATTAGTTCAAACTTGCGAGTCCACTCGGGGCGAGGGTTTGGTTCTTCCATTGATCTCATGTTCATTGTTTACCCGGCAGTTCATTTATACGTAGTTGCACTAGTGTTCGTGTTTGTGTTCGTGTTCGTGATCATTTGTCGTGTTCCTGTTTTTCTTATTTATTTCCTTGTGCATGATAAAACTGTTAGATAGGCATGTATATTATGTATCTTGATATGTCCTCTGAGGACCTGATGATCTCTTCAGGTTTAGCGATTGTATGGATTAGCCAGTAGTTCTGGATGGCAGATGATTCGCAATTTTTGTGGGTTTCGGATGCGATGATACGCTTGCGGGATTTAGGTATCATTATTATGTTATTATCTGCTCGTGCTTTCATAGCTTATCATGAGATATCCTTTTTTTGATTCAGTTTTAGACTCTTGTTATTTTCTTTGAGTCTTATCGGACATATATGCTAGTGGGCTGCAGACCACTACCCATAGTGTTCATTCATGTTTCATACTTTTATTGTGGATTAAGATATAGATTTACCTTTGCTATGGTTTGGTAGTATACCATAGCCTTGACAGCGTTTACATATTCGAGTCGGGATGGAGTCCGCTCGATACGTAGCTGGCTTGCTCACGAGCTTGGTCCGAAAAGCGGGTGCGGGTCGTGACATGGTATGATCTTTCCCAGACTCTTTTGTTGAAGGCCCCAGAAATACGAGCTTGGTAAAGCTCGATTCTTTGCTGTGCTAGCAAGCATTTTTTATCCAACACTTTCAACTTTTATAACTGTCTGTGCTGGTTATCTTCTTCAGTCAGCTAATTGGTGATAGCTACCTGTAAGGACGGGATTTGAATCTCCAAGGGGAGCACCGCTTCACTTTTGTAGACCAGGGCGAACGGTGTATTTCTTGTTTGTGTCCGTACGGTCGTATGGTATGCCTATAGGCATTCGCCCAACTTTTCGTTCCAGTCGCATTTATTAGAGGATACGACTTTCTTGAGCAGTTTGACGATAGTTTTATTGAATACTTCGGCCAACCCATTAACCACCGGGTTATAGGTCATTGATGCCACGTTATGTATTCGGTTCTTGTCACAGAACCGCTGGAAGGTATGGCTCATGAACTGGAGGCCATTGTCATGGGTAATTCTTCTGGGGACCCCGAACCGGTAGATGACGTGGTGCTTGTTGAAGCTGATCACGTTCGAGGCTTTTACTTCTACCAATGACACTACTTCCACCAACTTGGAGAAGTAATCCGTAATGGCAAAGATCAACAATATCCATTTCCCATGCTTCAAATGGCCAGGAGGCCATAGTAGGGTGTAGATGCTTCAAAGGTCGATGAATGAAGTCTGCATGCAACTGACATGCCCGGTACTTCTTTGCATATTCCACGTCTGCCATCATAGTGGGCCAGTAATAGCCCATGCGGCATAGTCAGTCTTGTAACTTGGGCCCGGGTTGATGAGCTCCACAAGTCCTATCGTGTGCCTCACGGAGCACTTCCTGCACCTCGGTCTGGGATAGGCACCGAAGGGGGAGTCCATCGTAAGAACGACGGTACAATATTTTGGTAGCTGTGTCATAGAAGAATCGGAGGGAACGTCTCCTGACGGAAGCCGCCTCCTTCGGGACTTTGGGTAGAATCCCTTAGACCGTATAGTCGATGAACCAGAAATGCCAGTCCCGTACATCTACATTAGCATCCGCTTGGACTGAGTAACATTGGCATGTGTGCAGCACGTTCTTCGGACAGACGAGTTCTCGCCCCCTCACCAAACGGTTTATTAGGATCTTCCAGGAGCTGCAAGAGAAGAGATGAGACTGGCGAGGGCGTCGGCCTCCAAATTTTGTAAACGTGGCACATGTTCTATAAATAAACCTGTGAACGTGGAGATGATGTCTATGGCCGCCTGATGGTAGGGGATTAGGCCCTCATTATGGACCTCATATTGCCCTCAAATATGGCTAAGGATCAGCTTTGAGTTCCCATAGGCTTCGATGTAGTCAACCCCCAACTGTTTAGAGAGTTGTAGCTCGATGATGAGGGTGTTGTACTCAACAACGTTGTTGGTACATGACTCCACAAGGGAGTAGGTACGATGGATGATCAGGCCGTCGGGATTAATGAGGACAACCCCCACACCCACAACAATCTCACCCTTGGGTCCTGTCCTTAAAGCACCATCAAAGAACAGATGCCATGCAGGGTTGTCTGAGATAGCATTAAATTCTAAGACTTTATCGGGGATATCGTCGTAGAGGTTTGACGTCTCTGGCACAGGGTATGCTACTAGAAAATTGGCCAACGCTTGGCCTTTAACTGCCTTCTGAGGGACGAACACCATGTCATAAAGAGTTAAGAGTATGGCCCAGGTGGCTAACCTCGAGTTCAAAGCCCCTGGCTTAGTCATAAGGACCCTGAGGGGGTTGATTCGGGAGACAACATGGCTCGTCTGTCCGGTCACATAGTGATAATGGTGAAGAGTAAAGCAAGACACTCCTTCTCGACAGGATTGTACCGGTGCTCGGCTCCAATCATGGTTCTGCTGAGGTAATAGATGGCCTGCTCAACTCTTTCATCGCTCTTCTGGGCCAGTAATGCCCCGAGAGAGTGATCCACGGCTCGGACGTAGAGTAGAAAAGGTCTTCCTATTACTGGAGCTACCAGAACAGGGGGACTTGTGAGGTAGTTCTTGATGTCGTCGAATGCTTGCTGGCACTCTTCTGTCCATACAAAGGAGACCTCCTTCTTCATCAGTTTGGTGAAGGGCTGGCATCGACCAGAGATGTTTGTTATGAATCTTCTAATATATGCCAGACGTCCTTGCAGGCCTTGAAGTTCCCTAAGATTCTTCGGGAGAGCCATGTCCAGGATTTCCTTTGTCTTCTTCGAGTCAATATGGATTCCCTTCGCCGTGATGATAAAGCCTAAGAACTTGCCAGTGGAGATGCCTAGGAAGGACTTGGCCGGATTCATCTTTAGTTGGTGCGCCTGTATTATGTCGAATACTGTTCGTAAGTCGTCCAAGTAGCTAGAATTGACTTTGCTCTTGACGACAATGTCATCGATGTAACACTCCACCGTCTTTCGAAGATGTTTACAGAATATGGTACTCATAGCCTGTTGGTAGGTTGCGCCCATATTCTTCAATCGAAAGGGCATAACTGTATAACAGTATATCCCTTTCGGAGTTTGGAACGAAATATGCTTGTCCTGGGAAAACATCTTGATTTGGTTGTAGCCTAAGAATCCATCCATGAAGGACATACACTCAAAGCCACAAGTGTTGTCGATCATCACGTCTGTGATTGGGAGAGAAAATTCATCTTTTGGATAGGCCGAGTTGAGATCCCGGAAGTCTATGCACACTCTAATCTTCCCGTTCTTCTTGGTAATCAGAACGATATTGGCCACCCAGTCCGGGTTCTGTTCTTCGTCGATGAAGCCACTCTCAAGGAGTTTATCGACTTTTTTTTCGATGGCGTCCATAATATTGGGATGGAAGTGATGTTGTTGCTGTTTAACAGGTTTGGTGTTAGGTAGAATGTTGAACCGGTGCATGGCGACTTGTTGGTCCAAACTCGGCATATCTTCATAGCTCTAGGCAAAGACGTCTTTATACTCTCGGACTAGCATACCAGAGAATCTTTGTCGTCTCTTATCAGGCTTTTACAGACAAAGATGTTTTTAGGAGAAGTTTCATCCCTTAAGTCGATCTGGACGACTTCGTCCTCGGTGGGAGGCTCTCGTTATTCGAAATGCCTTTCCTACTGAGAGCCAAGGCGTTGAGGCCATGGCTCCTCTTCGAAGAAATTAGGTGCCTGGTCTTCTTTCTCTGTGGAATCGTCTGTGGAAACCATGTTGACAGATAGTACCTTCTGGAGGTCCCGGCCTATACTGGTATCAGAATCCCAGGTTGAAGAGCCGAAAGAATGCGAGTGTAGTGGATCCTCCAGTTCTGAACTCTCTGAAGTGGTCATGGGAGTAATATACCCCAACCCCCAGCGAGTACATTGGTAGTAGTTCTGAGGCTTCCCCTTCGGATTACGAACTCGTAAGGAAAGCCGTCGACCTTTGTCGTAGTTCAGCCCTTTGTTGCTGTTTAGGTCGTATCCTATCTTCTGGATGAGATATTTGGCTTGAGTAGCATAGCGGTAGAGCTGCATCTTGCTGTAGTCGGGTTCTGGTTCTCCTGGGGCTGGCCGCTGCGGTGTTCCAGTCGACCGAAGATGATAGGTTGCTTCTTCGGGTTCCTTGGCGGGACTAGAAAGTAGTAGCCTTTGGAGGAGACAACTCGGATTACAAGGTTGGCGGTTGTCACTTGCGTTTGTACAGTACATAGAGCATTGCCTAAGAAGTACTTAGTGTTCTAATGCACACATGAGTAATTAGAAGACAACTTTCTATTAATAAAATACAAGATTTTATCCCGAGGAATTATATCAACTAAAGACTGTGCCTCAGTATTGGCGCAGACGTAATCTTGTAGTTCCTTGTGGGCAAGAGCTGCTGCAGAAGGAGGTGGAGGAGATTTTTGCTTCATCTTTATCACCGCGGGAGGCACAGCCAGAGTATCCTGCGACTTTCAAGCGGGTATCGGGGCCTTTCGGGAGAGCTTTATTTGTAGGGGATCCTGGCTTGATACCGTCGGAGGTGGCCATGCTGGAGCCTTGCCCCGAAGTTTAATGACCAGGGGGCTGGAGTCTAGGTGGCTTGCCTTTCAGTCGAACCCTTACGGGTCGTTCCGTGACGGCTGCAGCTTCTACTTCGTTGTCGGCATCGTTGGACTCGTCGTCCCAGGGGAGTGGTTTATACAGATCGACATCCGTACAGTATGCTTTGAGACCTCGGAACGGGTCGATGTCAGCAAATTTCGTGTTGACGGTCGCGTCACTGGCCACGTACTTCATTCACTGGTGAAGGGTGGAGGGGACGATCATGTACTCATTGATCCATGGCCGTCCAAGCAACATGTTGTAGTTTATGTCCGCATCGATGACGTAACAGGTAACCTCAGTATGAAGATCACCAATTTGGCACTTCAATCGGATCTTGCCTAGAGAGGTTCACTCTTTCCCGCGTTGAAGCCGCTGCTGGTGGCGTTCGATGCCGTGAGACGGTATATCTGGATCCCTAGAGTTTGGAGCAGACTTTGAGGGATGATGCTGAGCGATGAGCCCGGGTCAATGTAAATGCGATCGACCTTGATGGCACCGACGTATCCTGTGTAGTAGAGGGGTCGATTGTGCCGGTTGTTCTTTAACAGCATATCGTGTTGCGCGAAGGTGATGTGAGGAATCACCTCGACCACACTATGGCAATATGGATATGTCGCAGGGTCTTCCTTGGGATGCTTCACCTGTATGAGGTAAGACTTTGCATTTTATAGTGCCTCGCTGAGGGCGTCTCGAGTTTCTTTGCAGAGCACAAGAAGCTCGAAGAGTGATAACCGAGCCGGCGTATTGGCCAGCTGCACAAGTATATCGAAGTTGTAGGGCTTGGTCTGGCCTACTGTCGAGTCCTTTCGTAGAGGCTTATCGAAGCGGACCACCTTGTGTTTCTGCTTATCTGTGACGTGAGGTTGAGAAGGTCCGGCTTGCACTGTATTAGGAGTGGAATGGGTCGCCGGTGGGGGCGTCTCTTCTTCAGGGGCCTGGTTTTTCTCTCGCTAGAGAGACAAATGAGTGGTCACCCTGGTGTCTTCTACCGAGGAGGAGACCATGTGATATGTCCTGACTTTCCTTCCTTTACCCGAGCGCGTTGCTGGCACAATCATGTCAAGAGTGAGATCTGGATGAACCCACATCACTCCACCCTACGGTGTTGTGAAGGGGATGAGGCCCTGAGCATTGTCCTTGGCTGATGGAAGGTTGACGACTTCCATCATTTTCTTTGGGATAGGGACGACGCCGTCTTGTCTTGACTATCGGGAAGCTCCCAAACTGTATCGTGACCATGTTGGCCGTCATAGTCTTTTTCTCGTAATTGAAGGAGATGACTTTGGCGTGACAAGATGTTGAATCTATCTTTTCAACACGTAGCAGTCACGTGTTGAGTGGTGGATGTACTGGTGGTAATGGCAGTACTTAGGATTATCCACCTTTTCTACTTCATTAGGACGCTTGGGAGGTCGAAGCTGCAGGCTGTCGCCCTTGGTCAGCATCACAAATAATTCGAGCGTGTCTTCGTCATTGAAGGAGTAGTTTCTTTCGACTTATGTGCTTCGGCTGGCTTGGAGCTCACGAGCACAGGACCCTTTGTAATATTGACGGCCATAGCTTGCTTGCTTTTACCGTCTCTTACTCGCTTCCCTTTATCTTCAATAGAGGGAAAGTTCAGACCCAGGAGTTGTACGTCCTGTGCCTTCTTCTGAGCTACGTCTGCTTCAGTAATAAAGGGTGTCCACTTGGTGCAGGGAGCATTGTGCCACAGTTTGATGGCAGGGATCATATTCTTGTGGTATGAATCTATGAGCATGGGCTCAGGCATGCCTGGAGGTAGCCTTAGGCCAGCCTAGCGGAAGTGTTCAATGTACGTTCGTACGGGCTCCTTTTCTTTCTGAACGATGTCCATGAGAGTAGACATCGTCATGTCTGGCCCTCCTTCATAGAACTGTTCCTGGAACATGTTCTTCAGGTCTTCAAACAATTTAATGCAGTTGTTAGGCAAACTGCAGAACCATTCATAGGCCACCCTCTGTAGAGCTCCAACGAAGATACTGGTGAGAAGGGCATCGTCCTTTGGCAGGTGTCCTGTTACTGAGGCAAAGTACCTTAAGTATAGTCTGGGCAACTCCTTAGTATCATAAGGGGTGATAGTCTGTGGTTTATATTTGGAAGAATAAACCACATCGTGCCACTCAGCAAGATAAGGCTACCAGATGCCCATCTTTTGGAGTGTGGCTCACTTTTTTGGAACCGTAGCGAGCGTATAACTCCTCGATTACTTGCTGTATTTCGTTGGATAATACTGGATTGATGGTCGACGGAGTGGCCGACGACTGTACAACCTGGTTTATGATGGACAGGGTACTAGACCCATCACGAACCGCCGGAGCCGCAGGTATGGAGGCAGTGGGAACCAATCTGTCCTTGATCTCCAGAACGACAGAGGCTAAAGTCTGCATGGATATGTTCGACGCGTTAGGACTTCCTCCGAGGGCCTCAAAGCGTTTCTGCTGATCAGCACTTTCGCTTGATTCTTCTGTAAAACCCATAAACTTTTGGGAATATTTTTTTGTTATTTAAAAAAACTTAAAAAGAAATTTATGCAATTTATGATTTTTATTAGTAGAAATGACTTTAGCCATTGTTGAGTTTTGGAGCACTAGACGACCATGAACTTTGGCACGGAAGATGTAGCAGTGTGCTTTGACCAGTATAATAGCTATGTCGTGGGAGGTCTAGCCATAGTTCTGTCCAAACTAGAAAAACTAGGCCAAGTTGTGAATTGACTCATTTAAATTATTTTAATATGATATTATTTTATATATTGATTTTTAGATGACCCGGTCGGGCCAAACCAGTCCAAACTGGGCCCGGACCAAATTTAAGCCCAGGTAGGCATATAGTGGGACCAAGGTGGCCATATAAAAATATTTTATGTATGTAGAAATATTTCCTAAATTATTTTAGAATTTCATGTACAATTTTTAATTATTTAATTATGTGCACAATTATTGGTATTTTTATTATTAAATAATATTTTACAAAATTGTACATTTTTTTGGACCCGGATAAGGGTGTGTGGTAAAGTTCACCCATTGGAGCAATTTTTATTATTTTATTAATATTAAAGTTATTTTGTGAACATTTAATAAATATTTTTATCCTATTGGGATGTTATTATTATTTTGAGTTGATTGAATTTATATATATATAGATATGTTTAAATATATTAAATATTTGGATTAGAAAATATTTAAATTGTTAATTGGATTTTTAAATAGATGGAGGGTGTATATATATATATATATATATATATATATATATATATATATATATATATATATATATATATATATATATATATATATATATATATATACCTACTGGATTAATCTTCCTAATCTTCCTCATCATATATATATATTCACAGATCACGGAACCCTAGGGCGCCTCCCTTTCCACCCTCGACCCTGGAGTGGCCACTGGCCACGCCGGCGTCCCCCTCGGGGCTGCCATACCACTTGGATGTTAGTATCGCTTATTCACAGATCACGGAACCCTAGGGCGCCTCCCTTTCCCCCCTCGGGGCTGCCATACCACTTGGATGTTAGTATCGCTCACACACCTTGTCTCTCGTCGTCGCCTTAGAGATCCATGACCTCTCGTTCGTTCGCAGAGGTTGTGGGCGGCCAGACACCCTCGTCTTCACCGCTCATCCCTCCTCGATTGGTCTCATCCTTCAAGGGTGCTCCCTCAATCTCCTTCTCCGAGGAGGAAGAATCTGCTCTAGCATAACCGCTGCGGTTTGCATTGGTTGGGAAATTTTCTCAATATCGTCCTCCTATAGATAAGATTCGTAAAGCTCTTGCGGAGTTTACATTCGATGGTTATATTAATGCTGGACTCATTGATTCAAAATATATTCTCATACGTCCCTCCTGTGAATCTGATTACCTTCGACTTCGCGTGAAGGACACGTGGTACATTGCTCGAGCCCCAATAAGGATCTTCAAATGGGATCCTGATTTCTCGCCTTCGCATGAATCACCCGCTGTCCTGGTCTGGATTAATCTTTCCAACCTTACTCATCATCTCTACGCCAAGGAAGCTTTATTTGCTATCGCGGGTGCTATAGGTACTCCCCTTAAAATAGATAAAGCTACAGCAGACTTGTCTCGCCCAAGTCTTGCCAGGGTCTTCATTGAGGTAGATGCTTCTAAGCCTTTACAACAAAAAATTTGCATAAACATGCCTCGCAATAGAAGTTTCTGGCAATACATAGAGTATGAATCCTCTCCTTTATACTGCTCAACATGCCATCATCAAGGTCATTCCATGGAAACATGCAAAACCAAATAAAAAGAGAAAAAAAGAGATTGCTGTTCAGAAAGAAGGACAGGTGCTTGTTACTCGAATGCTGCCTCGAGGGGAACATGAGGCTATTGGGGAGCCATCCAATCAAGCTCTTCCTTTGGTTGCACCAGAGGTTATTCCTACTCCCATCCAACTACATAAGTCTTTACAAATAAATTCTACTCAAGTTCCTAGCCGTCAACCAGAGGCAACTCAGATATGCCCGAAAAAACCATGCAACCACTACTCCGCCAGCAATGAATCCTCGATTAATTCCTCCTTATCCCCCTTCGAAGGATGATGCGACACTCTCCACTCCTGACCCTCTTGAAGATCCATCTGAACCGAAGGACGATGGGACGCTTTCAGATCATCCCGAGGATCCAACTGACCCTGGTTTACAAAATGAGGGTGCAAGTGAAGGAGTCGAAGAAGGAGAAATACTGGGTCGAACCTGGGCTGGCATAGCAGAAGAAGAAGAAGCTCATGCTACAGAGGAGATAGTGATGGATGTCGAGGAGGAAGAGGCGATAGTTCGTCCCCCCCAGTCGACACGTAAGAAGAAAGCCCCGCCTCCTCCGTCAGATAGAATCCTACGATCAGGGATTAGCACTTCAACTGGTACACAGAAGCAAACCCTTAATGTTTAACTTCCTCATTTGGAATGTTCGAGGGGTAGCTAATAAAATGACAATCAAAAGGATCAAAAACTTTGTTCGGATCAACAAGATTCAACTCCTTGCGATCATAGAGACGAAAGTTTCTAAGGAGCAATTAACAGCCTTCGAAATCAAACTTGGTTGTCAACAGTCGATATCCAATGAACGAGCTAACATCTGGATATTTACTAGGGATGGTTCAACTATGAAGTTGGTAGATTCATTCGATTAAGCTATTTTAATTCGGTTTGCCAATGATCTATTACCTACTGAAGTTCTCTTATCCATCGTTCATGGTCACAACACCAAGGAAGGTCGGATAGAGATGTGGAAGAGGCTTCAAAACGTTCAATCATGCCATAGTATCCCTTGGGCAGTTGGAGGAGATTTTAATATAGTCAAGAGCAGGGAAGAGAAGACAGGTGGCCTGGCCCCGAGCCACTAGGCCATGAACGATTTCAATAATTTCCTTATGGCTACGGGTCTGATTGAACTGCTATACATGGGGGGTACGTTCACTTGGATCAAATCGGAGGGGGGCAAACAAGGTTCCAGGTTAGATCGGATGTTATTGGACAAAGACTAGTTGTCCATTCTACCTCTATCGGTTGAAGAACATCTCAATCATAAAGAATCAGATCACACTCCCTTGCTTATTAAGTTCAAAGCAGTAATGGCAGGAGGGAGACGTGCTTTCAGGTTCTTAGACTTCTAGGCTACACATGCTGATTTCCGGCAGATAGTGGTGAAAGCCTGGCACTCGATAAATCATGCTAATGCTCTAGTAAGGGTGGCCGATAGGTTGGTGGCCTGCAGGAATGCTCTATCAGGCTGGAGTCATGCCACATTTGGAGACATCTTTCAACAAGTGAAAGCAGCAGAAGACGCAGTGTTAGCAGCAGAGATAGCTTATGAACAAGACAGTTCCGATCACAATCGCGAAGAACTTCATAAATCGAGAGCATTATTGAAGCTACGTCTCTCTTATGAAGACTCATACTGGAGACAAAAGGCTCGACTGAGATGGGATTTGGAGGGCGACTGTAATGCCTGTGGTTCGTATTACGTATTTCTGGAATACGTGTACGTATTTATTCTTGTATTCTATGATTTCCTTGCTTAATTTCCTCCCTGGGCTTGGTTTATTCTTGGTTTGGGTTGGCTTGGTTCGGTTTGGGATTGCTCTTGGTTCATCATAAACCAAGGGGTGAACCCCCTACCTACCACCACCACTACCATTTATTAACCCTTCTCCTTTCTCTCTCTTCATTTATCATCTTCTCCACCATTACTTCCTTACCTACCAAAGAGAGGGAGAGAGAGGTCTAGGCAAGTGCAACTTGCTTCCACAAGAGAGCCCATTTTTATTGTTCCATTAGCTTCTCCTCATGTTTCTAAGACACATTAGAACTTGTTATTTTTCATTTTGAGACTTTAATTTTTGTAGATCTAAAAATTAGTTATTTTCGGATTTTGGTGGTTTTGATCTATCAAACTTCTTTGTTAGGAAAAATATTGCTAACGGTTTTTTGCCGTTGGATCTACGATGTGGGAAATATTCCTAACGGTAAATAACCGTTGGGAAAATAAATTTCCTAACGGTTAAAAACTGTTGGGATAATAAATTTTCTAACGGTGTAAAACCGTTGGTAATATAAATTTCCTAACGGTAATAAAACGTTAGGGAATGAATTTTCCTAACAGTTAAAAACCGTGAGGAATATCAATTTGCTAACGGTAGAGGACAGTTAGAAAATAACTTTTCAGGTGGTAAAAAACTTTCTGAAACTCACTTTCCTAACGGTTAAAAACCGTTAGAAAGTTAAATCTGATAAGGGTGAAAAACCGTTAGAAAAACGAAAAGTAGTAGCAGTAAACTGTAATGTAAGAACCATTTCAATATATAATGTAAGAACCACCATTCATCACAAGAAAAAACCACCCTTTCAATATATAATGTAAGAACCACCATTTCAATATAAAACAAGAAAGAAAAGTAGAAGTAGCAGTAAGAAAATAACCACCATTTCATCACAAGAAAATGAAGCTCAATATATATTTGACTTGATGAAACTATCATGTAAGAACCATTTCAATAACCACCATTTCAATTAACCACCATATATATTCCAAAATGAGAACTGTTAGAATGTAATGTAAGAACCATTTCAATTAACCACCACATTCTAAGCAACATAAATTAAGTTCAATAAAGTTTGAAACAACTTCATCAAAAGTAGGAAAAAAGCTATATATTTCGTACGCGATACTTTGGCCAAATCACAAAACCCCCATCGGCTATATCACAAAGTTTATAGTTACCATTTTGCGGACCATCAAAAATCAGTGCTTCCGGATCTAATACCTCTGTCACCCAAACAACATTCTCCATGTCTTGTAACACCTCCCTCTGATGACACATGGTGTGTGTTGCAAGATATCCCTTTGCCACCTCCTCCTTTAAATCTCGTGAAAGTAACATCACATATTTCTTTCATTTGGAAGACGATCCGACATTGTTGGTCGGTACGACAGGACTAGAAACGTTGTTATCATGAGTATTAAGACCAACTGAAGTCTTCTCTATGTTGGAGGCAGCTTCAGTCCTTGGTGTCACATTGCCTTCGAAAGGATTCTGTTGCATATTCATATTCTGTAGCATAATCTTTTGCATATTCATAAAGCCAGAAGTAATAGCCTCATTCACTTGCTTTTGTAATTCCACTTTCCATAGACGAAGGTCTTCGACGTCTCTTTGTTTGGCTATTGTTTTTGTAATTTGTGTCATTTTTACTTGTTTTACAGATGAGGTAGAGCTGATTGCACGACAATAACTCTTATTTTTGTCAGACCCATAAACCTCAGCAATAGGATCACTTTCAAAGCCTTCTAAGCTCGCGATACCATCGCTACCATTAAGACTTGCTTGTAATTTTTGCCTCTCTTCCGCCGCTTCAATTAGAGCCTGCATTTCCAAGATTACAAAATAACATTCAATCCAAATTATATATTACACGGTAAATAATATATATATATATATATAAAGCAATGTTGAAGGTAAATATTCACAAATACAAAACTAACATCAATCATATAATATGATTATTTGCCATATAGATGACAAAATGAACAACCACAACAAAGATATTCACCTAATAGGTAAACATAATAATATACATGATAATACTATCTACACAACTAAGGTAGGGCATGACCTGAACCTGAGCTGCCATGGTTGAAGATGAGGGAAGCGGAATAATTTACTCAAATACCCGAGGGTAGGGTAGGTCTGAGGAGTATACTAACATTCTTTCAGACATGCCAAGCTTTCACATATACTTGATAAATTGAAGGCAGATGAATGGTAGACACTGAATTGAGCAAACAGCCGTGTTACCGAAGTTAAACAGCCATCTCATATAAAGCAACTAGTTATCTTTCTGTATGTTTTCCTATTGTTTGTGAAATGTATGTTTTTTAGACCTCGGCAAATAAATATCTCGGAACAGAAACAGCTAAAGTAAGCAAATATGATTGCCTCTGATTAGTGCTTGAAGCTATCTTTATGTGAATAACTTCTGCAGGAGTTCACCAAAATTAAAGTAATCAAATAACCCAAACTGAAGCATGCACTTCTTAAATTATCATTCAATGATTTAAAGTGTATACAACTGCAACATGTTAAACATTACATTGCGAATCTTGGAAATAATTGGCAAGAAGAAAACTGGTGCTATATTTTAAAAATAAAAGTATCTAATCAAAAGAATAAAAAAACTAAAATGCTTCATAATGTTAACTTGTAGAAAGGTCATCTTTATCCACAAAAGAATAAATAGAATACATAAGCAGCTATGTTGCATGAACGGATACGGGATACGGACACTTCTAGATAGTTACGAAGGTAGTTACCTAAGTTGCACGTGTACGGACATGATACGGATACGGACATCATTTTGCCGTACCCATGCAAGATGGTTATGCAGTAAAAGATTGGCTGTAACCAGGCAGACAACTGCCCAAAACCCAAAGAATAGTTGACCAGTTTAAAGCAGAAGTAGATGTACCATGTCTTCTTTAGGCCTGCAAAACCTATTTAAAGCTGATTTTGTTTACAACTGTGACTTTACAGTATTAGTATGTTTAATCATTCTTTTTTTCTTAAAAAACTCATTAGTCTGAGTCTCTGTAAAAATAGGGGGGAAAGTTTAGGCTTATTAGAAATGACACAGCAATACGCTATATTCTGTAACTTTTGGGTTTCTACTTCATTTACTCTCGAACTCGCTTTAGTCTCTTAGTTAGGATGATAAGGTATCTGACTTGCTTAGCAGATATTAAAAGACTTTAGTAATTTGTCCTATCATCCATCCTGATATCATCAATTTAGTCACTTTTCCCAAAAGAAATGTTATAATGTAAAAGGATGAAGTCATAGACTCCAGAACATATCTAACTGGTAGCAGCAATAATGCGGTGCTCTTCTTATACAAGTATCACTTCCACTTAAAAAATTAGTGTGGGTTTCTGTAATAAGTTTCTACTTAGTATAGTGTACATATTCAAGGCAATTAACTAATGATCCTTACTTCAGAAGTGATTTAGTGGTTTTCTATGTTGGAACAGTTTGTGTTAAGGATTAAATATTTCTTACACTAAACTCAAAGAAAGAACTGAATTCAAGTGCCATCTTCTGAGTTCTTTTTCTGAGACTAACTGGGTATGTACTTAACCAGGAGCTCCTGACTCGAACCCCAATATCAATGCTTAGTTTTGCTTCATACTTGATTATCAATAGATGTATATGTAGATACACATGAGCACTGAGACCAACAGCAAAACACCAACAGAAACAGCTAAAGTAAGCAAATATGATTGCTTCAGTTTGGGTCATTGAATGAATTGGTAAGTTAAGATGGAGCAATGAACTGGAGAAATGCACAGAAACAGAGAATATGATTGCTACATTGCAGCTCGTGTTCATATTGTATGGTCCAAAATGAGTAAGTAACTTCAAGCACTCATATTTTGAAGAAGATCCAGCAAGACAAGTGAGTCTGAAGTTGTATATATCAGAGCAATGTATATATCAGAGCACTAATCAGAGGCAAAATGAGAAAAGGAATTACAAACAATGTATATATCAGACTAATCAAAGAGATCGTAAAACCTACAAGATTTGTGATTTTTGACCTTCAGTAACTTGTATTTGTATACGAGAGAATCAAATCAGTTTGAAGTTTCAATCATGAACATCAGTTTCAAGTTCAAATCAGTTTGTATACAAGAGAAACAATGTATAGCAGAACAATTATTGTTGCACTGTCATCAAACAAACAACTATATATATATATATATATATATATATATATATATATATATATAGTAACAGAGAAGAACCTCTATTTTTACAAACTGAAAGAACCAATAAAAGAGCAGCAAGCAAAACACATGTTCAAGATGTAATTAATGAAAGTATGCCCTGCTATTTTTACAAAGCCTTATTCCAAGTGTAGATTTCTATCATCAATATACGATGGAAGTACTTACATATTTTTTCGCTGCACATGGAAGCACCTCTCCAGTTTTTCTTTTAGTGTGTGCCCTTTTCCAAGCCTCTACGCGTGAAAGCTTTTCTGTTGGATTTTCCTTTGCCTACATGCACAATCATGATTAATGAGATATAATGTATTCAATAATTAATTTTTGTTTGTCAAAAAACAAGGTACACACCATTTCATCATACACTCTACTATAAGGTTTCCGTCCCAAAGTGTGAGTGATAGGATTTTTGGCCTTATTTTCAGCATTCTTCTTGCATTGCTCCTTCTTTTTATCACTATACTCAATGTCTACAAACTTCTCCCACCAAATTCTATCAATATCATCCGGACGGTTATCAAGGGCAACTCGTTTGGGTATAGGTTGCCCATTAATTTTAAGATATCTTGCACGCAATATGGACTTCACTGTTCTAAAATACTGCGGAAATTTCTTCTCCAGTATAGCTCGAGAAATCATGGGGTCCACATTCATCTCAAACTCTTTCTGTCACAACGACACAACAAAATCCAAATACAAAACAGGGTCAAAAACATAAAAACAAGTTCAAATGTATATAAACAAGCAAAATGAGTAAAATACCATAAGCTCATTCCATAGATTATCCTTGTAGAAGTCATCTACTTTCCTCCACTCTTCATACCCAATTGGGATTTGAGCATGGATTAGGGCACCACAGCAAGAACTCCATTTCGCTGCATCCCTACCCTTAGCACCCTCTAGATCAACAATTATTGAGTATTTCTTACCATTTGGTGGTGGTGGAGCATCTGTCTCTGGTGTGTTTTTTGTACCTACGGATGCACTAGCACTAGGATTGGATGACATTTCGTAATATAAACACCGATGAAAACATCAAGAATGAACAATTATAATTAGCAATAAGTAGAAGTAGCAGCAGTAGAAGTAAAAGTAAGCAGCAGTAAGCAGAAGCACTGTTTCAGTCATAGAAGTAAGCAGCAGTAAGCAATTGCAGAGTATCAATTTGCCATTATCACATAGGAGTATCAAGCTTGAAAGTGCTCTCAGAAACAAATGGTGTATTATGAATAGCTGGCAAGTAAAACATCACACACAAACTTCAACTTATTTCAGCAGAAGTCTGCACAATAAAACATCAGGAAAATAAGGCAGGAAAAGAACCCTCACAGAGGAGCATATCAATGCTGCAATGAAATATAATCTGAAGTTAGGAATCTCTACTGTGGAGTTCAAGTACAAAAAAAGGCCAAGAAATTAGCTAGTATTCCATGAATAAACAATATGTGCACATTCTTATCAAGTAGCAAGTAGACTAAAACATTGTAGAAAGAAAAAAGCCTCAATGTCATGGCATAAGAATGGGCTTAACAATTGACTGTAAGCTTGAGAGAGAGAGGACAATATCTGATATCAATCAAGCAAAACACATGAGTATCAGTCATTGTTTCTCTCTCAAGCTTGTAAGAACCAATAAAAGAGCAGCAAGCAAAACACATGAGTATCAGTCTTGAACACATGAGTATCTTTTTTTTTTACTCAATGAAACTTTAGAGATTCAGTCCTACCAAATCAATACCAGACTTTTGCAATTAAAAAGAATCAAATCACTTGGATTCAATTGCAAATCAGAGGTCCGCAATAGATTAACAAACAATTATCTCAACTGAAAGATTTAGATTATTTCAACCCAGCTAAACAATTGCTCACAGCAAAAACCAAACATTTAGGTTTTGCTCCACATCCAAAAGTCTTCCTCAGCTGTCCATGAGTATCAGGAAAAATAATGTTGCTGAACACATGTTGCTAAAAGGTATATAGCTAAAACCCCATCATTAGTTATGTATCTACTAATTTATTAGTATAAGACAGGGCAACTCAAACAGGGCTGAATTAAGATTGCCTAGGCAACTGGCCATATGAATTGGACCAGAATGCTTGAACTAACATGCAATCTCTGACACTTGTATGGTGTACAGGATAAAAACATGGAGTCTCACCAATACTTCATGTTGTTCGGAGGCGGTGGCAGGCTATGCCAGGGCAAGGAATTGGGGATGGCTGAGATCTCTACGTTTCTTCACTACTTGGTTACCAAATACAGGTTTGTGTACGTCACTGGACATCGAAATTGAAGTATCAACATCGTTTGTCTTTCGCTTGAGATGATGCAAAATAATTCAGAGTATGAACCCTATTGACTCTGAATTATCTTGATTGCAGATGGGAAGAAGTTTGAGGAGATACAATACTGAAATTTCCCAGAGTTCAAGCACCTAATGGCCTACATATCCGCATAAGTGATTACCGAGTTTAACACATAGGATGCAAATATATAGATAGGTTCACGAAAGAACGAATGATCGAGGGATAAGTGATCGCCCCTCTGTTACTGGATGGATGAGGAAGCGAAAACTATCGTTTTCCCTTATACTAAGGATACTAACATGATGTGTAGTAGTGAGCTCCCCACTGAACCTTTCCTCTGTAAAGTTTTATGTGTTAATAGTATCTGATATAGAAAAGCCATAGATATAGATATAGGACTATTAACAACTGATAATTGTAGAAATGTTACTGCTTTCGTAGTTGTTAAATGAAAGAGACCTTGAAAGTTTGAGTATGATGCCTTGTTACGTACCTAGGAGAAGATTAGTGCTGGCTGTTGCTTTGATAGTGTCATATTCCTGCAGAGTTAATCTCAGTATCAGAGCAGCAACTGTTATTACTTTTCCTGAGCATTTCCAGATCAAACCAGTTATGTAGGTTAGTTGTGATTGCCAGCTCACCGACTGCATGGACCAATCACAGTCTATCAGTGACCACAAGTGCCAACTTAGCATTAAGACATCAAAGAAAGCTGCACCTATAAATAAGAGGAGAGAGTATAGAAAGTATCGGAGAATTGTATTTTTGTTCTTATTTTTAGTTGCTTTATTTCTTTACTACTGTACTCGTTTCTTCCCAACCTCTTCTATAATTCAAATTCAAATGTTCTTCCCCAATTATCTTTTTTAACTCCCAAATTCTTCTTCAATTTGACCTAGTAATGTCAAATTACTTTACCGGTTCCCCAATTTCAGGACAAGGTTATTTTGGAACCTATCATGCCTTCAACTAGTAAGATAACCTTGTGTAGTTAGAGCCTGAGTTTACTCTCTCGTATAAATCTGTATCTGACACATATTGTACACGATAATGTTTTATTTTTGAAGTACATTTCTATTATGAATAAATCTGGTTAGTATGCATTTTATGATAACTCATTAGTTGCTTTGATTTTCATGCATAAGTTATGAAATTAAAAGCCATAAGTTATGTATTTTAAGAGTCGGAATTATGAAACTCATGACATGTGAGTTACAAATAGCCTAAGTGTCATGATAGTGGTGGAGTGTTATATATATATGCATGTATCATGTCATTACTTTTATGATAATAAAAAAAATTGCACGACTTTAGTAACTAGAATAATAGGTGTGTAGTATCTTAAATGCCTAGTAATTATCCTACCCACCTCATGAGACATGTATGTATCGCATTCACGACATGCTCAATTGGGAACCTACTGTCTAACACGAGTGTACTAGATTCAAGAGTAATCACAAGTAATTCATGAGTCCAAGAATCAATGAAAAAGAATCAAATCACTTGGATTCAATTGCAAATCAGAGGTCCGCAATAGATTAACAAACAATTATCTCAACTGAAAGATTTGGTTGGCTTAGCAAAATGCCTCAGGCCTTCTTGGAAACAAAAATATTACATCCAGCCTAGCAACTCTCGAATTTGTGTCCAGATGCTTTGAGTTTTGCGTGTCATCATCTAAAATACTTTCACTGGCTTTAGCTATATACCTTTCCTACCCTGCCTGCAATTAGTAGATATTAGGTTAAGGAACCTGGGTTATAATTCAGTTGATCCATTATTACTGACTTTTGTTTAAGTTCTTCATGGTAGAATATAAATGAAACATAATTCACGTTGTATCACTCAACTATGAAGTAGTTTCAATAGGTAATTTCACAAAATGAACTCCAACCATGCTATAATTCAGTAGACCGAGAAGAAAGGAAGACAAAGCTGGTGACTGCAGATCCCATCATTATTTTATCATGTCAATTGATTCCCCAATGCCTTCAGTGGAACAAAGAAGTCGGACTATCTAGTCAGAGCCAATTGAACAATTTTGATCGTCAGTTTACATGGACACTATGGCATTTACATACGGAAATATCTACTTTGGCCTGTGAGGACCACGATGTGAATTGCTACATTTCAGGTTCTAATACAATTACAAAAAGGTTTCACATTCTACAGTCAAAATTGCACTCTGCCTGGTACCTACAGGCTGTACCCCTCCCACCTGAACATTTAGATTATTTCAACCCAGCTAAACAATTGCTCACAGCAAAAACCAAACATTTAGGTTTTGCTCCACATCCAAAAGTCTTCCTCAGCTGTCCATGAGTATCATAAAAAACAATGTTGCGGAAAGGTATATATCTAAAGCCCCATCATTAGTTATGTATATACTAATTTATTAGTATAAGACAGGGCAACTCAAACAGGGCTGAATTAAGATTGCCTAGGCAACTAGCCATATGAATTGGTTGATGCTTGAACTAACCCAGCTTTTTCCATCCTCAGTCATTACCTATTTATTAGGCAAGGGATGCTACTAAAGGTAATAGGGTTGACACAGGGATGGCTATGCAATAACTGGTGCCAAAATAGTTTAGAAACTGACCTTAGACTGTCACAAGAGATTGAACAAATACCTTATACCAACAGTTCGACATCTAACTGGACACATAACAAAGAAGAATAGGTAATGAAGGAGACTGATACTCCCTCAAAGGAGTATCAGTCAGTTGAACAAAAGGGAAACTGGACTGACCAATGCATATTAGGTGGACTGGACTCGAAGAGATCATGTAAAGATTGATCTAGAGATGAGATATGGACTGCTATATACTAAAATGATGTTGGACAGATCATACAATTGTAGTGGACTGAGTATATCCTATGGACTAATATATAAAGAGATGCTAGGCCAAGTGAGAGGGACTGAACAAAGTAATAGGTAGGACTAAAACTTAAGCTCAAAGTCTGACTAAAATCCTACCCGAGCTCTCCACACTCCAAATATCTCATGAATGATACTAAGAGTGACTGAAACAATATGATGGATACATAACTAATGATGGGGCTGAACTTTGAATGCAAAATGGACAGGTACCATCAGTTCAAAGACTGAACTAAAATCCAAAAGTCTTCCTCCTAATATCTACTAATTTATAGTGCCTATTTATAAATTTATAAGCAGGATACAGGAAAAACAATGTTGCTGAACACATGAGTATCAGTCAGCTACAATTATATGGACCAGAACATTTATAGTGCCTATTTATACTTGTGTCAGTTACTGGACCAGAACATGTTACTGGACCAGAACATTGTGTCAGCTACAATTATATGAATATTAGCACAGAGAAACAAGTTTGAGACAAAGTTAAATAACCATTACTTCATCAGTCCGATAACTTTAATCCATAACATTCACATCCAAGTTAACCAAACACTAAAATTGTGTAAATCACTAAATGGCAGACTGTCAACCTCCCAAATATATACACAAGATACATTAATTCCTACTCACAATAGCCAAGTATTTTCTAAGAAATACAGAAAAAATGATTTAGAGAAGAAAAATGATAAAGGAAACATACCCCGGATATAGAGTTAATGTACCGAAGAATTCCTGCTCTATCAAGAGTACAGATTAGGTGCATATGACGATGATATCACCAGCTCGACAATATATCATTCACAAACAAATGACAGTTTTGAGAAGAAAACCACGCTTAGGGCTTTATTGTGATCTAGCCACGATCCTACGAGCTCAGACAATAACCATTCATTAAAATAAAAACAAACAACATAATAATAACCATTGTTTTCAAAATATTAAATCTATCTGGGTTCAATACATTTTAATAGTGGTGCCAAGTTTGGTTGTTCTTTCAAAATGGATTGGAAGCTTGTTGGTATGGCAAAATCATCAATACCATCAGTCATACGCTTTGGGGAACGTAGAACAACAGACCAATCAGGATTTTGCGCATCTCTCACATAAAAAACTTGACTCGCTTCGGATGAAAGAATGGCCGGCTCATCATATTCACCATCTGCACTCTTGAGCTTCTTTAAATTCACCATCAACAAGTTAGAGTCTGGACAAATCTTACAACCATTGGTCTTGTCCCCGATATTTACCCAATCACAATAGAATACTACGTGTTGAAATTCAAAATAATCAACCTCTATTATCTCTTTGATAATACCATACCAAGTAATGTCATCATCGGTAGGGTTCATATCTTTTGCGCTAGCGACAAATGTGGTGATTGCATCCATACAAACACCGCTGTCTTGTGTCGAAAGAGTGTCATCATAGTGCTGCGGAGAGAATACATAACCATTCACTCTATACTTGATATGAGTTTTGGCTTCCCACTTTGGTCTACTAACATACCACCACAATAATGAGTCCATGCATTTTTCTTCCAGTAGCTGTTAATATAAGCCACTCAAATGCATTAATCAACGCCAAAAAAAAAAACTAAACTATGCTTTATTGCTTTTAGATTTAAATTTTACACACCTTTTTGTGTAACCAATCAATAAATTCAGATTGCACTACCACTTCTGTCTTTGTGGTAACTCTTCTTTTACCACGATGACCATCTTCCAAGGATGAGCGATACACACTACAAATTTAAAAACCTTATTATATAAACAGAAAAAATACACATTATGTAGCTTAAAATTAATATGAAAAAATATCACACCTGTAATATTCATCTCGTTCAGGTATATTTATTCTAAAGAGTATCCATCTCCGAATTTGTATGCGTTGTACACCAGATAACTTGATAGTTTTACCCTCAAGAATGGAGCGCTCATACATATCATCACCATTCTCATCTAAAAAGAGTGCTTGACTAGAACTATGATTACCATCACGTGGATTTGGCATATATTCCATAGCATATCTAACAGATTCTGAAACAAGATATGCCTCAGAAATTGACCCTTCCACATAACGTTTGTTGCTTAGTATGTTTTTGCACTCCTTCATAGCCCTTACATCAACATAAAATGCACACTTGTTAAAATTTTGTTATAGTATTAATAAAGTAGCTAAGAAACAATAATATATAAGATGAATCTCTCACCTTTCAAATGGATACATCCATATATATCTCGTAGGTCCGCAAAGTAGAGCTTGGTCAGCTAGATGCACCATTAGATGGATACTTATATCGAAGAAGTGTGATGGAAAATAATGTACCAACACACATAATGCCTCGGCAATCATATCTTTCGCAGCTTGGACATGCTCTCGAACTAAGACCTTCGAGCACAGTATGTTGAAGTACAAGCTTACTTGCAAAATGGCCCGTTTCAACTCATGAAACTTTAGATATGCATGTTGAACCATAACAGGAAGCAAATATTGGATAATGACGTGATAGTCATATGACTTCTTAATATGCAAACTTGGTGGTTGGATACTTACAAGGCTGCCCAAATTAGTTGCAAGGCATGACGGGAGCTTTACGTGTTTTAAAACTTGACAAAATTGTATCTTGAGCCTTATCCAGTGTATACTTAGAAGATTGTTTTCCCCTATCAAACATCAAATTAATAAGATGTTCGGCCACATTCTTCTCAGTATGCATCACATCAATAGTATGTCGTACTTTATGACTACTCCAGTACTCTAAATCAAAAAGAATCGACTTCTTATACCACGCTGGTCTTCCTTCGTTATCATCCTCATCTGCAATGTAATCTTCACTACCATCCACTTCAACTGCCATTCGCTTCTTTCCAGTAGCTTTCACTAATTTACCCGGTACATATTTGATACGATCAAGCCTTTCTAAAAGGGATGATCCTGTCAATCGTGTTGGAGGTTCCTTGTGCTCTACATCCTTATACCATCCGTGTTTCACTGCCCTATATGGGTGACCATCCTTCAAAAACCTTCTATACTTTGTGAAAACATTCTTATTACCAACGCGCTCAGACTCGGTCTCAATAGCACAAATAGGACATGCTTTGTAACCATGTGTCACACAACCAGATAAGTTACCAAATACTGGAAAATCATGGATTCCCCATAATAACATTGCTCTCAAAGTGAAGAGTTCCCCCTTGTCCATTTCAACTGCTGGCACTCCTTCCGCCCAAAGTTGTTTCAACTCATCTATAAGAGGTTCCAAGTATACATCAATGTCTTGACTCGGTGCTTTCGGTCCAGGAATTAACAAACACATCATGTGGAATTGTGACTTCATGCATAAAGAGGGGGGAAGGTTATAAGGAATCATGTATACGGGCCAACAACTGTAACCACTAGATAGCACTCCACGCGGATTGAACCCATCGGTAGCAATGCCAAGCCAAATGTTACGCCCTTCTCTAGCAAACTCTGGCCACTTGCTTTTAAGCGATCTCTATTCAGCCGAATCAATAGGATGACGCATGGAATTCCAAGAACATTTTGCTTCCTTGTGCCACTGCATTTGGCGTGCTATCCATGGTATAGTATACAATCTAGTTAATCTTGGAATTAGAGGAAAGTGTCTCAAAACTTTTCTTGGTTGTTTTGTGTCTTTTTCTACTTTTCCAGACTTTGTCTCCTTAACTTTAAACCTGGGAGCCTGACAACGAGGGCATTCTACATCATCTTTATATTCCTTCCAATATAACATATAATTATTCTCACATGCATGGATGCACTTGGCCTTCATTCCCAAATCTTTTAACATTTGCTTCATTGTGGGATACTTGTCAGGTAGTGTATTTCCTTTTGGAAGCCACCGTCTCAATCGCTTCAACAACTCGGTCACGCTATTCCCTGACCAATTGAACTCTTTCTTTAAGTTATGGAGCTCTATAATTGCACATAAAGTTGTAAGCCCATCTTCACAGGACAGGTATAGTTTCTCATTTGCCTTTCTCTTGTATTCATGGTACTTATTATCATGGTCAAGACCGAGGCAAATGGATTATCAGAAACTACACATGTCTCGTCACGATTCCCCTCACAACTAGCTTGTGCCATATCATGTACTCCATAAGCATCATCAACAAGGTTCCCGAGTGCACCACCTGCATCCCCTCCATGTTCTTCTTGGATTTGATCTTGGATCTGATCCTCTTCTATAACATGTGGGGTAGGATTAACCACTACGTTCATGACATTTCTCTCTACGTGAAAGCACTACTCGTCGTATGTTGGTTCCATACCAAACATGACCAAGTGTTTCTCAACAGTTTCAAAAAGAAATCTTTTTGAATTTTTGCACTTCATACAAGGGCATGGACATGTGCTGATCCCTGGTGGTGAGTGGTTCTTCACAAAGTTCATGAAATATCGAACACCTTCTATGTATTCGAAATTATTTCTGTATGGGATTTTAATCCACTCTCTCGAACTTTTTGACATATTAGTAGAACGTTTACCCCTTTCTCAACTGTGAACCTAATAAACAAGCAAAATTGAGATAAATTAGATCACGAAGACAAGTAGATAATTATTTGCCGTTAATAAATTATAGGACGATGATATGCCAATAATATAAATGGTGTACTGAAATTCTACAATTCTCTCTATATTTCTCATGATATTACACAATAATGTTATCAACTCAAACATATATAGTCTAGTATATGCAATTTATCCTTTTTGTACTCAGCAACAAAGTTATCACTTTCATGCTGAAGAAGTTGTAGATAAAATAAGAACAATACAAAGACCAGATATATATAACAAGGTTAAATCAACAAGGTATTGTTCTATTGGATTACTGATTACTAAAACAGTACCGAAGAATTTCGGTATTGATGTGATCTTTAGCAGCATAGATATCATAGATCATTTTATCAAGATGTTGTGGCATGCTTCACAGTTTCTACAACAGAAAGCTGGCTGGATTTTTTTAAAGCGGAAGTATCCACTTTATTTTGTTATTGAATGTCTCCAAATTACAGGTAAATATGCTACAATTTACAGATTGACATTTCAAACCATAAAAACCCTATTTAGAAGTTATGACTTTTAGAATGCACCACCGAAAGCATAAACAACGAGGAGCAGTTCTGACAATAAAGTTCAGATTTGATGGTAACTACTTGGTTTACAACCCTAGACCATACAAGGTGGGATCAGTATAAATTTTTAACCCAACCAACATCAATAAACTAGATCTGCTACAAGAACTTACTGACCAGCCTATAAGATTAAAACAGGTCACAAACTAAAAGTTAAGCATACATACTGAACTAATGTGATGCATCATTCTAAGAGCATAATGTTGAAACAATATCAAGAAAGACCTTGTATCTAAGGTATAGTAAGTTGCAATGTACACTACAAGATTGGTTTTTGTTCCCATTTTGTTCTCTTACAATGAATTAGTAAATATTCTTTTTGTGTACCAATGTGGAAACCTACCAAGTAACAAACAGACCTTGACCTTGTACCCAACATCAAAGCAACTTCTCACAAGACACCGTACATTCAAACAACAAGAATCCTCAGTTGCAATATCTTCCTCTTGCATCTGAGGACGCAATTTGACATTGAAGAAATATTATCTACTCAAGGGTATCTAATCAACATGATCCTGCATCCCCCCTTCTCTAAAATTATGCAAGCACTGCTATATTGAAGGTCGAACATTTACCAACATATAAGACAACACTACCACTTTATTATCCTTGCATTGAAACTAAAGATTTCATTACCTTCACATGAATTCAACCTAAAGGTGCAGTTGACTCTAGGAAATGTGTCCCTTCACCACCACTACCCCGCCACAGAGTCCCAGACACACACATATGAACTAGTAATAATTTGACATTTTTTATCCAACAAGCTCTTCTACGGAGTAGTCTTCAAAGCTCCTATCTCGTTCATCTTTAAGAGAGAGTATGGAGGAAACGAAATCTATAATTTGCTGGTGCAGGACAACCAACTCCTTTCATCCACTTCTTGGTAATAGAGAATTATTTGACACCCTTCCAATAGAGAAAAGCATAGCCTAAGCTCAAAATCATCATGACCATTTGCAGATGAACTCAGAATGGGCATTTTCTATTCGAAACTATAGTTAAATTGCTTCATGAGATCACAATTCCATTATAGACGATCCTTACAACATCTAATCTTTATACGCCATCAAATTTCAAGTATAAAAACATGTGAACGCTTCAACCTTGTCCGAGCTCAGGTTTCTCCTATCTTTGGTATAACTCAATAAACATCACATCACATGGGAAACAATGAACAGGAAATAACTGTACAACTATGTAATCATAAATAAAAAATTTGGAGCTGCTAAGATTCAAAGTATAAGATGACACTGTTATTTCATTAGAAGTTGATGCTAGCATTATACAAGCGAATGCTAAAGCTCTAATAACTTGTTAGGCCACAACTTCTGTTTTAATACCAAGATGAGTTCTTATTCTCTTGATTAGTTTTTAGAGACTTAATTTTATTAAGTACATCTTTGATAGATGCATCCTCATGGATATGGTATGTTTTTGTATCCCAATATTGTTACTAAGAATAGCATGGTTTCCAATTGTGCTGCTCTCTACCTTAACTTGCTAGACCGTATTAAACGTCATCAGTAGGTGGTCATAACTTATTCTCTGTTGTTTCTATGACTTAAGATTCTTGTATATATTTGGTCTTGAATTCTGAATTGAATATTTTAGTAGTTATAGTAATATTTTTCTAGAGATAGTGTGATCATTTTGCTTTCCCTAATTCTATACCCATCATAATAATTTTAATCTATGATTAGAAAACCATTGACACCTTATTTCACTGATTTTGCCTTATTTATTCTTACAGTAATAGTTCTTGGTAGGACCCATATCTTAAGGCCTTGAGCTCGGATTGTGTAGGTAAAAAAATGTAAAACTTATCTTGAGCCACATATTCTTGTACAATTTGCACATAAATAACTTTCACACGTATCATTGCCCCATACAAGTTCAAGTCAAGTATATCCACACTTGAAAGAACATGCCTGACTTAGGTTCCACTCATTGCCATCTCAAGCAAACTCATTTAAGCTAAATATCAAACTGCAAATGAATGTAATGTTTTCCAACTGCAATTAATTTTCCTTTCTATAGTCTAGCCATGTATCATGTTCATATCTAAAAGAGGCTGAAGCCTGGGACTCTCCCTAGAAACTAGAATAAAAATGACAAAAATACTAATTTTAAAATTATCTTTCATCATGTGAATTTATTCTCATTGTCAGATTGGAGCTCTTTTATTCCTCTGTATCGGAAAATAGAGGCCAAGCTGTCAAAGTCCTTTATTTTTGTCAATAAAAGTCGCTAAACCACTTTGTTACATAAAAATGACAGAGAAAATAGAAAATTCTAGAGTAAAACAGAGAAAATAGCAAGAACAAACCCTTCCTCGGTGGATGATGGTGATCGTAAGAACACGCGGAGAGAGAACGAAAGAGGTGCTCGGAGCTATAGGGCTTTACCACGGGAGAAAGAAGCTTCACCAGCGGAGAAGAGAAGAAATTACGTGCTGAGCTTTAGGGCTTAGGGCTTCACCAGCGGAGAACAAAGAAATTAGAGAAGATCGAACACAGCAGCGCGCGCGGAGAAGAAATTAGGGCACTCGGAAAAAAAAGGGGGGGAATGAAAGTGTTTTCCCCCCATAACACTTTCAATCACGTGCCAGGCACACGAAATTTTTTTATAACTGTTTTTAATGTTTACTAACAGTTATAAAGTGTTGTAATATTAATGTAATTTGTCCTTTAATTAAGTTTAAGTTTTTACCATTTATACTAACGGTATTTTGTGTTCCTAACAGTTTTCAACCGTTAGTAATCAGTACGGAAAAAACCGTTGGTAATCCAAAAAAACTTATGTTGGCAAATCCCTCTTTGGTGTAGTGTATATATATATAATATATATATATATATATATATATATATATATATATATATATATATATATATATACCTACTGGATTAATCTTCCTAATCTTCCTCATCATATATATATATTCACAGATCACGGAACCCTAGGGCGCCTCCCTTTCCACCCTCGACCCCGGAGTGGCCACTGGCCGCGCCGGCGTCCCCTCGGGGCTGCCATACCACTTGGATGTTAGTATCGCTTATTCACAGATCACGGAACCCTAGGGCGCCTCCCTTTCCCCCCTCGGGGCTGCCATAACCACTTGGATGTTAGTATCGCTCACACACCTTGTCTCTCGTCGTCGCCTTAGAGTTCCATGACCTCTCATTCGTTCGCAGAGGTTGTGGGCGGCCAGACACCCTCGTCTTCACCGCTCATCCCTCCTCGATTGGTCTCATCCTTCAAGGGTGCTCCCTCAATCTCCTTCTCCGAGGAGGAAGAATCTGCTCTAGCATAACCGCTGCGGTTTGCATTGGTTGGGAAATTTCTCAATATCGTCCTCCTATAGATATATTCGTAAAGCTCTTGCGGAGTTTATATTCGATGGTTATATTAATGCTGGACTCATTGATTCAAAACATACTCTCATACGTCCCTCCTGTGAATCTGATTACCTTCGACTTCGCGTGAAGGACACGTGGTACATTGCTCGAGCCCCAATAAGGATCTTCAAATGGGATCCTGATTTCTCGCCTTCGCATGAATCACCCGCCGTCCTGGTCTGGATTAATCTTTCCAACCTTCCTCATCATCTCTACGCCAAGGAAGCTTTATTTGCTATCGCGGGTGCTATAGGTACTCCCCTTAAAATAGATAAAGCTACAGCAGACTTGTCTCGCCCAAGTCTTGCCAGGGTCTTCATTGAGGTAGATGCTTCTAAGCCTTTACAACAAAAAATTTGCATAAACATGCCTCGCAATAGAAGTTTCTGGCAATACATAGAGTATGAATCCTCTCCTTTATACTGCTCAACATGCCATCATGAAGGTCATTCCATGGAAACATGCAAAACCAAATAAAAAGAGAAAAAAAAAGAGATTGCTGTTCAGAAAGAAGGACAGGTGCTTGTTACTCGAATGCTGCCTCGAGGGAAACATGAGGCTATTGGGGAGCCATCCAATCAAGCTCTTCTTTTGGTTGCACCAGAGGTTATTCCTACTCCCATCCAACTACACGAGTCTTTACAAATAAATTCTACTCAAGTTCCTAGCCGTCAACCAGAGGCAACTCAGATATGCCCGAAAAAACCATGCAGCCACTACTCCGCCAGCAATGAATCCTCCATTAATTCCTCCTCATCCCCCTTCGAAGGATGATGCGACACTCCACTCCTGACCCTCTTGAAGATCCATCTGAACCGAAGGACGATGGGACGCTTTCAGATTATCCCGAGGATCCAACTGACCCTGGTTTACAAAATGAGGGTGCAAGTGAAGGAGTCGAAGAAGGAGAAATACTGGGTCGAACCTGGGCTGGCATAGCAGAAGAAGAAGAAGCTCATGCTACAGAGGAGATAGTGAAGGATGTCGAGGAGAAAGAGGCGATAGTTCATCCCCCCCAGTGACACGTAAGAAGAAAGCCCCGTCTCCTCCGTCAGATAGAATCCTACGATCAGGGATTAGCACTTCAACTGGTACACAGAAGCAAACCCTTAATGTTTAACTTCCTTATTTGGAATGTTCGAGGGGTAGCTAATAAAATGACAATCAAAAGGATCAAAAACTTTGTTCGGATCAACAAGATTCAACTCCTTGCGATCATAGAGACGAAAGTTTTAAGGAGCAATTAATAGCCTTCGAAATCAAACTTGGTTGTCAACAGTCGATATCCAATAACGAGGTAACATCTGGATATTTACTAGGGCTGGTTCAACTATGAAGTTGGTAGATTCATTCGATTAAGCTATTTTAATTCGGTTTGCCAATGATCTATTACCTACTGAAGTTCTCTTATCCATCGTTCATGGTCACAACACCAAGGAAGGTCGGATAGAGATGTGGAAGAGGCTTCAAAACATTCAATCATGCCATAATATCCCTTGGGCAGTTGGAGGAGATTTTAATATAGTCAAGAGCAGGGAAGAGAAGATAGGTGGCCTGGCCCCGAGCCACTAGGCCATGAACGATTTCAATAATTTCCTTATGGCTACGGGTCTGATTGAACTGCTATACATGGGGAGTACGTTCACTTGGATCAAATCGGAGGGGGGCAAACAAGGTTCCAGGTTAGATCGGATGTTATTGGACAAAGACTAGTTGTCCATTCTACCTCTATCGGTTGAAGAACATCTCAATCGTAAAGAATCAGATCACACTCCCTTGCTTATTAAGTTCAAAGCAGCAATGGTAGGAGGGAGACGTGCTTTCAGGTTCTTAGACTTCTAGGCTACACATGCTGATTTCCGGCAGATAGTGGTGAAAGCCTGGCACTCGATAAATCATGCTAATGCTCTAGTAAGGGTGGCCGATAGGTTGGTGGCCTGCAGGAACGCTCTATCAGGCTGGAGTCATGCCACATTTGGAGACATCTTTCAACAAGTGAAAGCAGCAGAAGACGCAATGTTAGCAGCAGAGATAGCTTATGAACAAGACAGTTCCGATCACAATCGCGCAGAACTTCATAAATCGAGAGCATTATTGAAGCTATGTCTCTTATGAAGACTCATACTGGAGACAAAAGGCTCGACTGAGATGGGATTTGGAGGGCGACTGTAATGCCTGTGGTTCGTATTACGTATTTCTGGAATACGTGTACGTATTTATTCTTGTATTGTATGATTTTCTTGCTTAATTTCCTCCCTGGGCTTGGTTTATTCTTGGTTTGGATTGGCTTGGTTCGGTTTGGGATTGCTCTTGGTTCATCATAAACCAAGGGGTGAACCCCTACCTACCACCACTACTACCATTTATTAACCCTTCTCCTTTCTCTCTCTTCATTTATCATCTTCTCCACCATTACTTCCTTACCTACCAAAGAGAGGGAGAGAGAGGTCTAGGCAAGTGCAACTTGCTTCCACAAGAGAGCCCATTTTTATTGTTCCATTAGCTTCTCCTCATGTTTCTAAGACACATTAGAACTTGTTATTTTCATTTTGAGGCTTTAATTTTTGTAGATCTAAAAATTAGTTATCGGATTTTGGTGGTTTTGATCTATCAAACTTCTTTGTTTTCAAGTTTTGATGGTTTCATGTTGTAAAGAATTTTATTCTACCCAATTTTGACCTTTGAAAAGTTGGATTTGGACTTATTTTGACCAAGTTATGGACTTTTGAAGCTTTGGGTTCAAACTATGGAGTTCTTGCTGATTTGGAGAAGACAGTGAGCAGTGTGCGCAAGCTTTTTAGCTCGTGCCACTGAGTTGCGTACGCTCTTTAGCGCAGCGCAGTCTGACTCATATGCTGCCTTGACAAGGAGTCGTATGGACCTCATACGCTGCCTTGAAGAGGAGTCGTATGGAGTACATGCGCTGCCTTTTGGAGACGTATGTCTTGCATATGCTGCCTTGACAAGGAGTCGTATGGACCTCCTACACTGTCTTGATGAGGAGTCGTATGGAGTACATACGCTGCCTTTTGGAGACGTATGTCTTACATACGCTGCCTTGACAAGGAGTCGTATGGACCTCATACGCTGCCTTGATGAGGAGTCGTATGGAGTACATACGCTGCCTTTTGGAGATGTATGTCTTACATACGCTGCCTTAACAAGGAGTCGTATGGACCTCATACGCTGCCTTGATGAGGAGTCGTATGGAGTACATACGCTGTCTTTTGGAGACGTATGTCTTGCATACGCTGACTTGAGCGCAGCCTGACTTGAGCGCAGCCTCACTTGAGCGCAGCCTGACTCAGGCGCAACCTGATGTTTAGGTGCAACTGGACCTGACCCTACTTACCCTGGATCTTCTATAGCCCTGTATATTGATATTTTATTAGATATTTAACGTCCATTTTATATCCTTACGCCTTTTGTCCTGAACTTGATAATCATGAATTTACTTAATTTGTTTGGAATTGATAATTGAGCATGACGTGATAGTGACCCGTAGTGGTGCACTCCTGACATAATAACCTGACATGACCTGATAGTGGCCCGTCGTGGCGCACTCCTGACAAGTACACTTGGCATGATAACCTGACATGATTATCTCGAATAGCTGTTGCGACGGCTACCTGACATGACATGACCTGTATAATTAATCTGGACACCGTAGGCGATTGTGTTTGTATAAATAAACCAGTCCTGTCTTGCATCATGTCTAGGACAGGGACTCCTGAGTACCACGGTCAGGAGTACCTACTAAAATGGACTAAGGCTAATAACTAGATTAATACATTAGTCATGATGAGATTTCCCAGCTACAGGCAATCCCGTTACCTGGGCACGCCTTGGGATCTGTAGCCTGCCGTCGAGTAGGGCACATTTCCAGCACACTGTCATGTGGTGCACCCTTCAAGCTACCTAAGGGTACATTCGTTTTCTGGACGATGTACCCACCTGAATTCAACTCTAATCTTTTAACCCGGGTAACCTGGATGGTCTGTAGGGCTTGTGGCTGTGGAATCTTACTGCATCTTGTTAGTAATTAGGCTTGTGACAACCCTAGTTAGTTAAAGTATCAAGCCGTAATTCTTTTGGCCGTGAAGTGATTGGACGGAGTCTAACCAGTCTAGTCTTGCCCTGATCCTGTTCCAGATTATTGAATAACCAGAATGCTTGTATTTATTTTACCGATAAATGGTGAGAATTTCAAGTTCTGTTCAGACGAAGGGTTACAACCCCGGTCCTTGTTTGGTTTACGGATTGTAACCTGGTTATCTGAATAGTTCCATGGTTATCTCGTCGTATATCATCCTGGTGTATTTTTTTTATTTCCAGTTCTTACTTTTATTTATATCTTGTGCTGATTGCTGGTTTTAGTTCCTAAGTGAAGCTTTTTTTGGGACTTGCTCTTTCTGGGGTCTGACCCAGCTGGTTTTGTGTGGCCAAATTTCGGAGCAGCTCCAGAGGATCTACCGACCTTCCAGCCGGATGGTGGCCACTAGACGGAACCCTGGCAATGAGTGGGTTATTTTTGGCTCTCCCACTCTATTGTAAAAATATTCTTTGAGGCGTTTAGCCGACGAGCACCTGTTTAGCTCGATTGCACTTACTTACTGTCTGCCTACGGGCTGTAACATGATTAACAGATCCTAGGGTTGATCATGTATGACTAAACTCTTGCTAGTCCTGACATTTTGTAACGACTAGCTTCATGATCAACTGAATATGTAATGTTTGGGATGCCTTACTATTGTATATTTGATGATCATACATCTTGTGACTTTTACTTACTTGCTTGTGATTGAGACAGGCTTGTTCATAACCTTAAGAGACTGTTGGCTTGTGGATAAACCCTCATGTATCTAGACAGCCGTGACTGTATAGCGAGATGGATTCCATTTCATATACGTAGCTGGCTATGTCTGCCCCCGCTCTCCAGTATTCTGGTTCTGGGGCGTGACA
>JANAVB010007739.1:0-45957 GCA_029216955.1 Iris pallida
TTTGAGACTATTTCCATAGAATAGTCATTAATTCTTTAAACCTTCTCGTTAGTTCAGTTTTTGGGTCATAGAGAATTTTTGGAAGGGCTCCCTATAATCTCACAAATCATATGTCTTCAAAATTTTTGGGAGAGACCCTACTTACTTTGACCCTTTTTTGACTTGGGATCTGGATCTGGTCGTTTCGACTGCCATGTATAGGTTGTACGTAAATTTGATCCTAATTTAATAATGGTTCTACGATGTTGCAGATATTTGTTGTACTATGTTTTGATGCAAAGTGCCGAAAGAGATGTCACCACTGTTGTAGTTGTCTTTTGCTCTGATTTTCTTCCTTGTCATGCTTATTGCCATAGGTGAGTCTCCATAATTGCAATATTGTAGTGTTTTGATTATTTGTTCATTTGTTGACTCTTCTTATTCAGGAGTATATACTCAGGTATGCACAATTTGACTGATGTTGTAGCTGGAATCAGCAGTATGCTTGTTGTACTCGACTTTTGGCTTACAACTCAAGGCTCTGTCGATGATTTCATTGTAAATGGACAAAATGGTAAGGAGCAGTATTCTGATGTTGGTTAATTGTCCTTATATTAGGAGAACTTGCTATCGATAACACTCTCTTCCTTGATTTGCTTTTGCAATTACTTCCGTTTGGGCAAGTCTTTATTTCTTACTATGTTTCGCCTATCCAACCCCAAAAGTCCTAACCCCGAGTTTCAACTATCATACAGCCTTTACCAGTGTCACATTGGGAATAGTAAGTCTATTCTACCTTAATCTTAGAGTAAATTGTTGCTCCATATTGGCATTTTGGAATGCCCTTCTCGGACACGGATACTGGAATTTTTAGACAGTTTTTTTTCCAGTTAACTGGAAGGTATAACTATTAAAATTTGTAGTATTGTGCAAGTAAAAGGACAAATTACTAGGAACTTATGTACTTTGAATCTTGTTATTAATGAAAAACTTATCGATTGAGAGGGCAAAATCATAGGTGGCGTTAAAGTTTTGGGAAGGCTAGACATACGCAAATGCAGTAGTATGAAAGATATCTGCGGTTAAGATTTCCATAATAAGTTCAACCTATACAAAACCAGTTTTTACTTTCAATGGATTTCTAGTGATGTCCTTTGGTATAGATCATTAAGACTATAGTGGAACCATGTGAAGTCATTTGCTTTGTCATATGTTGCATGGACAACATCCTTTAAACTGGATTGGCATAGAACCCTTAGTTGTGCACTCTTTTCTCTTTTGTTATGTATCATTTCCTTTCCACACTATGAAGTTGACCAACTTGGCAATTCGTCAATCAACATACACAGTTGCCAAACAAATTCAAGAAGTTTTAAGTATGAATGAATCTACTATGAGATTGAAAGCAGTAGACATGTAATTATGTCAAGAAAAAAACTGCAAGGAATAAACATAACTCGAAAATTGTAGCTTGGACAGTTGAGGATAGAAGAAAGCTATAGGTAGGCAGGTGTTGCCCTAGTGTTGCAGGGTGGCAATGAAAATAAGGATCAGTTAGAGACGTATTTTTAATCCAAACGAATGATCATAGAGCATAGAGTTGTATTTTACTTGTAGCCCATTGTTTCAAACTAAAAATGAGCAAGAGTATTACTCCCTTGAAAATAAGGATATGTCTCAGTGAGGGCTTTCTGCAGTTGCAAGAGTTCTCATCCTTGAGAACAGAGATCAATTAGCACTTTATGCAGTGAGAGTCTCGCTTCTTGTCTTTGCGACTTCTATCATCAACCCTTCGATTTGCTTAATTTATCAAATATATGAGGTTAATGCAGCATTAACTCCTTGATTGAATTCATTATTTTTTGTCTTTTATTATTTGGACTTCTTGCTAACTCAAGTAAGGATTTTTTTGGTATGACACTTGGTTCACATAAGAGTAAATCTTCTGTAGATTTGTTCCCAATTGGAAATACTTTTGGTATGGCACTTGGTTAACGTATTTTCTTAACCATTAGTATGGTAAAATGGCAGGATAGGTAAATTATGCTTTCCTCTTCTACTGCATTTCTTGGGCAAAGATTAATAGGAATTGCTAGAACTAAGGGTTTACCTAAATAAACATGATTGAGGTTGTAACAAAGATATGATTATTTTGTTAAGGCTACAAAGAAAATGGTCTTTCACATAGCTGATGGAAGACAGGATTAAATACCTGATGCCAAAATTTCAGGATAAAGGCTTTGTTGTTGTATCAACTATTTGTAGAATTCACAACAATAAGCAGAAATGGTGGCTTTCCCTACCGCAAATATCTGAGAGGCTAAAAACAAGTTCTGGTTCCTCATCCCTACATACCCATATCAAGAAGTAAATCAAAGAAATGTTGTTCTGGTTTTCATTTTATATTAATTAGAGGCCTATACAATATAGAGGTGACAGTTTTTATTTGAACTTGCAGGAGGAGACATCGGTCGACTGAGTGATAAGAAGAGTGAGTGGAGACAGCTACAGAGTTTTACTGATTGATGATGCTCGTCACACAGAATATAGGTAATATGGCTGAACCACACAGTTTGTTGGTTGAGCTTAATTCTCAACCTAACAAAGTCTACTTTTTCTTTAGAAAATTTTGTGATATATCTGATATCATTGTTTCTTAGTTTAAGTTTTAGCATCCTTCATGAGAACTTAAGGTTCCATTTATACTTGTTATAGTGGAAAAGGCATTGCCCCAGGTGGTTCCATTTTCAATCATTATGTCCTCCAAGATATATATTCCTTTGTAGCCCATTTTAATACTTTTTGAATATTGTAATTATAATGATGTGATATTAGGATTTCTACTAAGGATGCTAATCAGTTACATTCCTTGACCTCATTTGTTGAGATTTTATTTTAAGATGTACTCTTATGCCTGAAAGGTTTTCTATTGACGTATCTACTTAGTAAGAAAATTAATGAGTTTTTTGAGTAATAAACATTGACATATGATTTTGGTGCTTATAGAAGGCTTCTAGGGTCCTTGGAGAGATTATGTAGTAGTTTTTGGAGAAGAAACATGTTTCCGGTATGAAGCTTCATGTGGCAGAACCAAAAATTTATGGTAAAGGCTTTCTTCTTGTTGCATTCCAATATTAGTATGCTGAAATCTCAAACAAGTTAATTTATATGAAATTATTAGGATTTTCGTCCATGTAATATGATCTTTTGGTTATGCCCTTTCTATGTGGTCTTCTTCTTTTATGACATATAGTCTAGGCCTCTATATATGTTTAGGTAGCTCATTTTTATGTACATCTTACTGCAAATCTTGAGATTCATGTGGAAGAACCAATATTTTATGGTAAAGGGTTGCTTTTTGTTGTATTCCTAATTTTTAGTATGCTGAAATCTCAACCAAGTTAATTTATATGAAATTTTTAGGATTTTCGTCCATGTAATATGTAGTTTTAATTATGCCCGTTCTTTTTGGTCTTCTTCTTCTGATATAAGTGCGTGTTATTGTTGGAATGCTTGACTGCTTTCATGCTTGAGAAATCAGATAGAAAATGGGGGCAATGAAGGAACTGCGGTGCAAAATCGCTAGAAACTAAGAATGTAAACATAAAGAAGAGGCATATATGTTTTCTTATGAAATTGTTGTGCAGATGATTGAGATCTAAAACGAACAAGTGAGAGAAAGATAGGAGTTGGTAATATATTTTGTCTTATTTTGCTCCTCTTTTGTATTGGTTAGCAATGAAACTTGCTTACTTTTGTAATATTGTTCAAGTGACCAAATTGTGTAAAATCTTGTTGAATGGAATTAATGTTGACCCTAATTTTGTTTGTAATTTTGATATTATCTAGATTTTGTTTCTGTCTATGTGAATGAAGCAAATGAATTTGATTCTCACGCTTAATAGAGCCACAATTTTTTTTAAATTTTTTCCCTATTCCTAACGGTTATAACCATAAGGAAAATTTTCCTTTCCTAAAACTAAAAACTGTTACAATTTTTTATTTATTAACGGTAAAACACCGTTACGAAATTAACTTTTCTAACGGTTTTTTACTGTTGGGAAATTTATTTTCCCAACGGTTATTTACCGTTAGAAAAATAATTTTTCTAACGGTTATAATCGTTAGTAAAATTTCCAACGCCATACTAACAACGGTAAAAAAACGTTAGTAATAATTTTTCTAACGCTTATAGTCGTTAGGAAATGACTGTTTTGGTGTAGTGGCCTCTATTTGCCCATGCTTCTTGATTTAAAGTATTCCAAAACTCAGCAAAAAGTTCTGAAAACTTTGAAGGGGGTCTTGTAGAAGCATGAAATTTCAGGTACATCTAAAGGTCAGAACTCCTATACGCCCTAAAACGCCATGCGTCCCAATACATCATGCGCAAAAGAATTCAAAGACAGAATATTGGCACATCATTCAGAAGACAGCAAGTAGAAGAGGCACATGAAGATTGATTTTTTATTCCATATAAAAAGTCTATTACATGTCCAAACTCTTTGTGACAACAAAAAGTCTACTACAAAGAAAAAGCCTAAACTACAGCTAGGCGCATCACTTTGACGTCTCAGCTAGGCGCATAACTCTGATGTCTCAGCGTAGGCGCATCACTCCTCCTCATCAGAGCGAATCACTTCCTCGTCAACGCACGAGTGCTTCAGCTAATGAAGCAATTATTGAGCAGAACGTGGCTTGGCAATCAATATGACCCCGGTGGCTCTTCTAGTATAACGGAAGTCGGGGCACGACGACCCCGATCTTTGGATATAACAGGCACCCAATGCCATCTTGTAGAAGAACACTGCCGATAAGGGGTTCGAACATAAGCTGTTATGTCCATAGCTCTTTCGGTGCATCTCAGTCTTCTAAAGGAGTTCATCGTCAAAACTTCTTCGAACAAGGAGATCCACAACCTACAGTGCAACATTTTGCCAATAAGGAGGATCGGTCGAGTTCATCTTCGTCTAGAAGTCGTGTGAAATAAGAGCAAACTCTCTCTCACCATTGCTATTTATAATCTAGGGCAAATCAAACCCATGCGCCAAGTGGCAACTTCCCTGAAATCAGTGCAATGAACTTGCATTAATGGTGATGAATCTGCCGCCTCAAATTCAGCTAAGTAAAATACATCATCAAATAGAATCTTGAAAGACTCAACTGACCAAAAGAGATACGCCATGTAGCACATGCACCCAGCAGTACCATCGTACAGAATGCGCCCTATGAAGCACAGACGAATGCGTCCAGTGAATCATAGACAGATGCGTCCACCTAAGTTCATCACCGGTCAAGCATTTAATGCTATATGAGAAAGTCGGCAGTACGTGTCTCAAGACTGAGCAATTGATAGCTTTCACCGAGAACGAAGAGCCACCGATGTCAGCCTCATCATTACTCATTTTTGTCGGTTACAGCTGTGCCCCGCCGTGTGGCTGACTAATCACCCGTATGCGCCTCCACAACCATGCACCTAAAACTCCTCATGCGCCTTTGCAGCCATGCGTCCAAAGTTCTGCATGCGCCGAGACTTGTTTTTGACCCCTAAAAGTCATGGACCAAGTCTTCTCATGTGCCAGATCCTAGGCGTATCCTGACAGATCATCCCCTTCCAAATCTGAGATCTTTGAGCCATGAACATGCGCCACGTGTCATTGACTCAGTTCTTTCTATGAATGAGTGCTAACCACCCAAGATCTCAGCAACAACCGGATCTCACCAACTGCAACGTGTCAGCTCCTCCGCAGCTCAAAAGAGCAGTTCAAACAGATTCAGCTCCAGCTACCTGGTGCATCGTCAATTCGCCCTACGAAGTCAGCCATGTGGTGTCCCTACGTACAGGTTCTCCAGGCGAATATCGCATATGCGTGCATAAGCAGATCATTTTGTTGCCTATAAATAGAAGGATCATTCCTTCATTTTAACTCCCACTCTCCAAGCTCGATGTCCCACTTATTGAACATTTTTTCAACCACTTCAGCATCTAAAGCACTTGCAAGAGTTCCAATCCTCTTCAAGTCATTGCTCGTTCAAGAGCAACCCAGACCTTCAGAGAGTTCGAGAGCGTCGTCAGATCGTTAAGTGAGTCAAAGAATTACCACTCGCTCTATCGCCATGGTTCCTAGATAAAAACAAAATTGTACTCCTACGATTACATCTAAATCCTACATTATACTATGTTCTGTTTGTAATTAAATACAAAGTTTACGGCAAACAACCATGATTTAATGGCAAACAAGCTGGTGACTCTGCTGGAGACCACTTTCTCTTCCAACAAAAAGGTTGTGTCGCAGTCAGATGACAACAAGCTCGGCTCCTTCCATAAGATGCTTGTGGTACACTTCGATCAGTAGGCGTATGAGGAGTTCATCTCTGAAGGCAGCACAAGTCCTTCGAAGTGGCTACCAAAGCCGAAGAAAACCCGATAAGTTTGGGTACACAAAAGTGATGTGCTGGGCACCACCACTGAAGGGGATGCGTTGTCGCAGTCCTTCCTTCCTGCTGATGTTCTCAGCAAGAAAAATATTGCCACTAGCGCAACGCATCTGCCAGGAAAGCGCGGTGTTGACTACAGCTTCCAACCTTCTTCTTCCCAGATGAAAAGAATGCACCGACGGAAAAAAGGCACAGCCAACCTCCCGCGCATGAGCTCTGATACGCAGAAAAAAACATGTCTTCAACAGAATCACTCGCTGTCACGGCGAGGATGAATTCGATTCTGAGTAATATGCGCCTTTAAGGGCTTGTACGAAGAAGTCCAAGGCAGCACGGCCATGCGCCTCAAACATGCTATGCCAGCAGCGAACCAGAAATGTGTGCTAAAAGTCATGCACACAGCTGATGGTAAGCTGTACAGAGTCAACTCGGGTGCCTTTGCACCAGCAACGAGTCGACTCTCGAAGTCCCCTTCCCACTTAGGCGCATCCCTTACGCATGGAACCAAGCTGGGCGGGGCAAATTTTGCGGCTTCGAACCCAAGCGCCCACGTTGGCTGCACGCATGAAGTGGGTTCAATTCGTAATATATGTTGTTCTCCCACCAATGATATGGATGCATGTCGTGCGTTGGAACCGGATCAAGGGGCGCAGCATTCACATAACCACCCCGGCGCTTGGCCCTGCCATGCACCTAAAATGGGTGTGAAAGTGAAACTCTCTTCACACGACCTACGCAATGTGATCACTCACAGACGTAGTCGGAAGAGATAACCGCCGTGCACGATGTGCCCCTTCCGAGGCATACTTGTGCCATGGTCACCATCAATTGTTGTTGTTGCAAAGCAACGGCTGCGCCACCAAGGCGGTCCGTATTCCAGCGACTGCAACCAGCTGCACCTACCTGACGTTTCCTCGAAAAAAGAGTGCCAATCGACGATGAGACAGTTCCTTCGGTCGCCTCGTGCCATGTCGTCTCTAACTCCCATGCATTGGAAAGAAAAGTAAACACTACCAACTCTTCGACTTCGGCTGGTTCATCAAAAAGCCGATCGAAGAAAAGCAAAGCAGTAGTCTCTCCAACTAGGGTGTTCCAGAATACTCGGTTGAGAAGGCAGGCTTCGACAACGATGCAAGCTAGGGATGATCAGACCCCGACTGTCTACAAGAACCCCTCGTTCAAAGATAAGGGTATTCACCAAGGAACTGACACTAATGTAGCTGGGGGCAGCCAGTACGAAGTGTCGAAAGAAGAAGCTATTAGGCCAACCTTCCCACAAGTAAGCGAGGCTGAAAGTGAAGCGTCGACCGATCCATCCACTTCTACCCATGTCATGTTCGTCTATATGGCGGGGGTGGTGACGAAGAAGAAATCTAAGCTTCAGCTCCGATTCTTGTACGGCGCATGGACACGTTGGAAGACGGCCTTAAAACCCTCTCCACCGTACAAACCTTGACCCAAATGGTGTTTGAGATACGGAATACTCTGACTTCTCAAAGGGTACCTGCATCTACCAGTCCTGATCCTGGGGCTAATAGAGAGTCCAGTATACCCCCTTAACGGGTATCTTTGGGAATATATCATCACACTGCCCCTCGGACATCAGCTCCTTCGGGGACCGAGATTCACACTTTACCCCCGTCACCTGCTCCTAGCTCTACAGAGGAGTTGGTTGAGATGGTAAGAGATTTGTGCGATTGTTTTAAAGCACGAAATAAATAGGAGGGACGACAGAAGCTCGGGATTCGGCAACCATATCCTCCCGAATGGAACAAATTGGTTTATACCCCCAAATATAAACCACAAACATTGACACCATTTGACGGAAAGGAGTCTCCCCGTCGGTATCTGACCTACTTCCACTCTGTGATGGGACATCTCCCAAAGGAAGATGCCTTGCTTACAAGTTTGTTCATCGGAGAGTTGAAAGGGATCGCCTACGACTAGTACTGCAGTCTCCCTGACAACTGCATATCCTCCTTCGATGACTTAACACATCTGTTTCTCGACCGACTCTATGACGAAGGAAAAGATATGACAATGTCATCCCTGATAGAAGTGGTCCTGAAGGAGAAAGAGACCGTTCGAGCTTTCATCGAGCGCTTCCGGCAGGTATGCTTAAGGTTACCTCCGGGTATACCAAAACATGTGCTGATTGATTCCTGCAGCATGAATATGGTACCTGCAATCAAACTCTGGCTCGACTCTGCCCAGCCTCCAGATTGGAGTTCGCTAATCATCGGTACCGAAAGTGCCAAGAAGAAGGCACGCGATGCTCGACTTCTGGGGGTTATCTTCCCTGTGTTCGATGACAAGGAGAAGTGTGCCGCCAACAACAACAATGGGTACGAGCCAAAGAAAAAGAAGTTATTGAATGCCAATGCCTCAAAAATTACACAAGGGCCCACTCAGAAACCACCGCCCGCACCAAGACTGAAGGAGGTGTACTCCTTCAATAATGAAGATACCCCCACAACTCTTCGAGATGCTAAAGCAAAGCGACAAAATCAAGTTGCCCGATCCAAAGCGTCCAGACGAGGTTAACAGGGTAGGCGACCCGAGGTACTGTTACTACCATCGGTTCGTCGACCATCCGACTCGAGACTACTACATCTTGAAGAACTATATACAACGCATGATCAATGTGAACGTCCTCTTGTTTGATTATAAAAAAAGACAGTCTCGGCCAACATGGTGTCACTCCAGTTTGGCACCTTGCCACCTACTGAAGCTTAAGATGGCGTCGTCTCCATCCCAAAGACGACAATGGAAGTAATCAACCTTTTACCAACTCGTGACAATATGAGTGGACTAATACCACTTATGACATCCCGGGGAGAGGTCATGTGGGTCCACCCAGATCTAGCTCCGGAATTGACTCAACTGAGGGTACATCCTACCGCGAAAACCAAAGGTAAGAAAACCAAGTCTTGCCACATGGTTGCTTCCTTTTCGGAGGAAGCTCTTCCTGTTCAGACGCATTCACAGCAGAACGCTCCACCAGAGGAGGCTCTTATCGAAGTGATGCCTCATGTCACCACTACGGCTGTCCAAGGGGAGGGTCCATCCCAACCTCCAACAGTCAACAAACAGAAGCAGAAAGAGGCTCGTTTCGACAATCCTCTACGTAAAGACAATGTTGCAGGGTTGGCTAAACTCCACAACTTCGACATACTGGCGTAGCTTGCTAGTACTCCAGCTCGGCTATCCCTATTCGAGCTCCTCTGGCTATCCAAAGATACTCAGGAGGCTCTATGTGAAGCGCTGAAGGATGCTGAGTCCTTTATCAGTCAGGTCAAGCAGCCTGAAGAACATCCAACAGCATGTCCGCAATGCCACAGCATAGAGGAAATCATCCCCAAACATCACCTTTACCCAACAAGAAACGCTACTCAAGAACAACCGACACAACAGATCGCTATATTACATAGGGTATGTCGGTGCCATCAAGGTGGATCGAATCTAGATCGATCCTGGGTCTTCCCTTAGCATCATCCCCCGGACTCTGCTCCAGATATTGGGGATCCCGATTGCATCGTCTGACGGCATCCCACACTATAATCAGCGGCTTCAACGCTAGTAAGAGTGAACCGCTGGAAAAAATCTGCCTGAACTGTCATATCGGTAATCTCCATACGGAGGTGACTTGCTATGTTGTGGACACGGACGTTAATTACAACATCCTGTTGGGGCGTCCATGGATACACGAATATATGGTGGTGCCATCTACTCTCCACCAATGCATGAAATATGTGTCCACCAACGGCATAGTCAGGACGGAGTTTGCTGATGTCGATCCCTTCAGAGGAATTGAGGCCTTTTTTACTGACTCCGATCTATACAAATCAATTCATCTTGACGATGAAGCCAACGATCCAGACGACGAAGTAGAGGCCGACACTGAAGCAAAAAATGATGACCAGTGCCCCTCTAAAGGTACGACTCAAGGGAAAACCTCGCCAGCCACCGGCCCCTATCGTGGTCAAGCTTCGCGGGAGGTCCCCTGCCCCCCTGGCTGAAACAACAACTGAAGTCCCTTTGAAGATACGACTCAAAGGGAGACCTCCCCAAGTGTCGGCTCCTCTTATGCTAAAACTGTGCAGTAAAGCACCACTCTCCGAGGCGCCAGCTGAGGTACCTCTCAAAGTACGGCTCAAGGGAAGACCTCCCCAAACATCGTCTCCCCTCACTATCAAGCTACGAAGGAAGGCCCCATGTCACCCCCATTTCCTGTATTTTCGTATTTATACTCGTATCTGGGTTTTGGCATGTATTTTAATTTCTCGACTTGCGAAATTGTGGGTTTTTCTCGTATTTCGGGTTTTGGTTCGGCTCAGTTTTAATTGGTTTGGTTTGGTTCATCATGAGTGGAACACTTTAACCTACACTCTACCCTCAACACAATACAACCACCCTCATTATATCTCCACCAAACTTTCTCTCTCCTCTTTACTCTCCATTAATTTTCTAACAACTTCTTCTTCTTCCTTCTTCCACACAACACCACACCATAGGCAAGTGCACCTTGCCAACAAATAAGCACCCAATTTTATTTGTCCATTTGATAGATTAGGACACGTAGATCAACATTAGAACTTGACATTTTGTGAATTGGAGCTTTCATTCTTCGAGATCTAAGTTTTAACCATTTTCGAAAATCCTTGGTTTTGATCTATTAAACTTCAATTTTTGCATGTTTTGATGCTTCCATGTGGAAGAGAATTCGATTTTACTCAAGTTAGAACTTTGAAAATCTAGATTTGGTTTTGATTTGGTCAAGTTATGAAGAATTGAAGTTTTGAAGATTCTTGGAGTTCTTCTCGGGTCGGAGAAGCAGCCCTCTCGGCCTGCGCTCTTTAGCGCAAGGCCGATTGCGCAGCTCACCCTTTGGTGAACTGCACACCTTCCTTCTCGGCCAGCGCCTTTCATTGTGCATAGCCGATTGCGCCCGGCCTCTTGGGCTGGACCGCGCACCTCCCTTGGCGCACTCACCCCTGCGCAGTTGGCCCTGCGCAACTTGACTCCTGCGCAGTCCACCCTCTGCGCAGCTCACCCTACGCCATCCCCTCCTGCGCAGTCTAACCCCTGCGCAATTTGATCCCGCGTAACCCATCTGCTGCGCCATCCATCTCTGGCGCAGTTGGTACCCTGCGCAGCTCACCCTGCGCAGTTGGCCCCTGGCGCACTTGACTCTTACACAATCCAACCCCATGACCCCTTGCACAATATGTCCAATCATGGAGACTTGGTTTTATTCTTCTTTTAGTTTGGCTCTTCTATAGCCCTATATATATTGATATTTTATTAGATGTTTTACGTCCAATTTATATCCTTACGCCTTTTGTTATAAACTTGATTTTACTTAATATGTTTGGAATGACTATTGTACATGGCCTGGTATGACAAGGAACTAGCATAACACGACAGTGACCCGTAGTGGTGCACTCCTGACATGACCAACCTGACATGACAGTGACCCGTAGTGGCCACTCCTGACAGTACCCTGACATGAATTATCTTGATAACTTGATAGTGGCCCGTGGCGGCGCACTCCTGACTTGACTTGACTTGTAACTTGTAACTTGACTCGTATAATCAACTTGACACCGTGGGTGTTCCTGCTTGCTTGCTTGTACAATCCACTTGTCTTGTCTTGCATCATGTCTAGGACGTGACTTCCTGGGTACCACGGCCAGGGACTCGCGCTAAATTGGATTAGGCTAACGATTAGATCAAACTAGAACATGGAGAATTCCCAGTCACAGGCAATCTCGTTATCTGGGCGCTTTAATAGACTTGTAGCTTGCCGACGAGTAGAGCACATTTCCAGCACACTGTCATGTGTTGCACCCTCTAAGTCACCTAAGGGTACATTTGTCTCCCGGGCAATGTACCCACCTATAATTCTCAACCCGCGGAAGGATAACTGGATAGTCTGCAGGGCTTGGGACTGGAAATTCTCACTTGCATCTTGTTAGTAATTAGGCTTGTGATAACCCTAGTTAGTTAAAGTAGTAAGCCGTAGTACTTGCCTGGCCGATTGCGAATGAATGGTGTCCAGCTCTGTCTAAGTCTTGTCTAGCCCCTGCACCTGGAACTCTTGATCTTGATTGCTTTACTTATTTCTAACGATAAATGGGTAGAGACAGTGAGCTATTCAGGCGAAGGGGTACAATCCCGGTCCTTGTTTGGTTTAAGGATTGTAACCTGGCTCCCGGAATGGTTCCACGTCCCTAGTCGTTTATCGCCCTGTGTACTTTACTACTTGTATTTTTTTTTATTCTTTATGTTCTAATATGCTGGCTTTTTTTCTTATTTGTGGCCTCCTTTGTGGCACTTGCTCTTTCTGGGGTTTGACCCAGCTGGTTTTGTGTGGCCAGATTTTGGAGCAGCTCCCGAGGATCTACCAAGCTTCCAGCCCAATGGTGACAACTAGACGGAACCCGGGCCAAGAGTGGGTTTTCCTTTTTGTTTCACCCACTTATATGTAAATTTATTCTTTTGAGGCGTTTAGCCGACGAGCACCTGTTAGCTCGATGCACATTTACTTACTGTCTGCCTACGGGCTGTAAACATGATTAACAAATCCTAGGATTGATCATGTATGACTGAACTCTTGCTAGTCCTATCATTTTGTACGACTAGCTTCATGATCATCCAATATGTAATATTTGGGACGCCTTATATATATATATATTTGATGCTCTAACATCTTGTAACTCTGTTAATTGCTTGAGATTGAGACAATAGGCTTGACCTTAAGAGACTGCTGGCTTGTAGTAAACCCTCATATCTAGACAGCCGTGACCGTATAGTTGAGATGTATTCTATTTCAATATACGTAGCTGGCTATGTCTGCCCCCGCTCTCCAGTATTCTGGTTCTGGGGCGTGACACCCCAGCATCTCTCTCAGCACAGGCTTAAGAGCCAATACGGGTCAAACTCCCGATGAACTCTCCCGAATCGCCCAAGGCTACTCCGCTGCTCACTGACGAAGAACTGGAAGAGTACATATCTGCCAATGTTGACGCTCCATCTCTTGATAACGTAATTCCTCGGGACAAAATCTCATATTTTATTAATAAAATGCTGTCTTTGAATTATTCTAGTTTTTCATATTGGAATGTCATCTATACTCTAGATAATGTCGTTCAGTCATTGCAAACACAAATAACGACTGTCAATCATGTAAATCGAGTCATCCTGTGTCAAGGAGTCTGTTATATAGTTTCGCCCCGGAGCCAGGACGAGAAATATATCATCTTCGGCAAAGTCGAGCTTCATCAAGACCTCCCTCCAATCGAGCCAGAACCCGACACCGATCGAATACAAGTATATCGGTACACCGATCAAGCAAAGTACGTCATCCAAAAGATGGATTATGACCTGAAAAGCGGCCAGGGTCTAAACTATGGCAAAGGCCGATGTCTTCCTTTGCGACTCTCCGTTCCAAAAGAGAAACTGCAAGAATACTACAATCGTACCAGACGGGGGGTAGGCTACATCACACCTTCGACAACCCCAGAAAGTTCAGAAGCGGAGAAGGCTATACACTCTCACTCGTCTGAAGCTTCAACTTGGGATTCTGATACCAGCATCGGCCCAATCTTCAGGAAAGTGTTGTCGGTCAACATGACATCCACACACCTCTCAGAAAAAGAAGACGATGATCAAGCAGTAGTGTTCTTCGAAGAAGAACCCTGGGATCAACGCCATGGTGCACAATAGGAATCTCGCTTCGAGCTACGAGAACCACCTACTAAAGATGAAGTCGAGCAAATAGACCAAATCGACTTAGGGGACGAATCCTCGTCTAAACCCATTTTCATCAACAAAAGCCTGGCAGGAGAAGATCGGGAATCCTTGATTCAACTTATCAAAGAATACATCGACGTCTTTGCCTGGAGCTACGAAGACATGCCAGGGCTCGACCCATAAGTCGCAATGTACAAGCTTAACATCTTGCCTAATGCTAAGCCTGTTAAGCAGCAACAGCGACGCTTCCGTCCTAACATCATGGACGCCATTGACAAAGAAGTCGATAAACTGTTGGGCAGTGGGTTTATTCATGAGGAACAACACCCAGATTGGGTAGCCAACATAGTTCTCGTTACTAAAAATAACGAAAAAATCTGAGTCTGCATCGACTTCCGAGACCTCAACTTCGCCTGCACGAAAGATGAGTTCCCACACCCGATCACTGACGTAATGATCGACAATACATGCGGCTTTGAACGAATGTCTTTCATGGACGGATATTCGGGCTACAACCAGATCAAGATGTTTCCGGAGGACGAGAAACATACATCGTTCAGGACTCCAAGGGAGTTTTCTATTACACAGTGATGCCCTTTGGCTTGAAGAATGCAAGTGCCACATAGCAACGATCTATGAGCACCATCTTCCGCCAACACCTCTGTAAGAAAGTCAAATGCTATGTTGACGACATCGTCGTCAAAAGCCACCTACGAGGTGATTACTTACAAGATATGAGGAATGTCTTTGATCTTATGCGGGCGCAGCAGCTCAAAATGAACCCCGCTAAATCATTTCTTGGGGTTTCCGGCGACAAATTCCTGGGCTTCATTATTACTGCAAAAAGCATCCATGTTGACCCCGAGAAGACCAAAGCCATCCTTGACATAGACCCGCCGAAGAACCTTAGAGAACTCTGAGGACTACAAGGACGTCTTGCATATATCCGAAGGTTTATCGCTAATCTTTCCGGAAAATGCCAACCCTTTACCAAACTCATGAAGAAGGGGGTTTCCTACGTCTGGACGAAAGAATATCAGAAGGCATTTGACGACATCAAGGCTTATCTCACAAATCCTCCGGTGCTGGTAGCACATGTCGCAGGCAAACCCTTTCTGCTCAATATCCGTGCAATGGATCACTCTCTTGGCGCTTTACTGGGTAAGAATAATGATGCAGACTACGAGCAAGCTATCTACTACCTAAGTAGGACAATGATCGGGACCAAACATCGGTACAACCCCGTCGAAAAAGAATGTCTAGCTCTGGTATTTGCCATCCAGAAGACCCGTCATTATATCTCGGGATAGACGATACATGTCTTTTCCTGAGTCAATCCACTCAGGGTCCTCATGACGAAGCCAGGACCTCTAAAATCTTAATTAGCTACATGGGCAATACTATTGACACCATATGATATGTATTTGTTCCACAAAAAGCTGTCAAGGGTCAAGCAGTTACCGACTTCTTAGCTACACACACTATTCCGGAGTCGTCCAAACTCTATAAAGACATTCCAGATGAGGTGCTAGAGTCCAACATGGCCGGAAAAAACTTCGTCTGGCGGATGTTCTTCGACGGCGCTTCAATAACAGGCCCCAAGAATCATATCATCGCAGGAGTGGGGGTAGTCTTGATCTCTCCCGACAAGCTGGTCATCCAGCATGCTTATTCCCTCACAAAACCATCACTACAAGAAAATTACTATTTTATGACGGGTAAAAACCGTCATATATGACAATTTATGACGGTTTTTTGAAGCAGGCAACCGTCATGAACACGTGTGTTATAAAAGTTTAGAAAAATCTTTATATATGACTTACTTTTATGTGACACTTTTTTATTTAAAAAAATGACATAATTAAGTCAATTATATATAACACAAAATTTGAAAACGATATTAATATTAACATTATATATAACACATCTATCCTAAAGTGTTATGAATAGGTTATATATACATAACGCTTATTAAAATGATCTGGTTCTAAAACTATTCAGAAAGCGTTCATGAAATGTTATAACTTATACATAACACTTTCTAACATTATGTTCTTGTCATTCACACATATATATCACCTGTCAATGCTCATAATTCAATACGTTATAAAAAGCATATTAATTTCTTGAGACAACAGAAATATGAAATTTAACTAACATTTGAAATATTTCATTAAAAATATCCAAATATCACATCATCTTAATTACATTTCAAAATATATCACTCTTTTTTTAACTTTTGTTTCACCAACATATTACCATTACATTTCAAAATCCAAAAAATATATATCTTTCCCTTTTAGGGCAGTCGGCAGGTTCCCCATTCTTTCCAGCTCTTTCACTCTCCACTCTTTCCCACTTAGTTGCAGGCACCTGCAGACTTGGCAGCAGATTTGATGACATCACTAACATCAAGAACTTAAATATCGAAAGAAAATTGTAGAAGAGGTTTCCTGCAAGTCCCATGAAAAAAGTAAATCAAATGTCATTTAAGTACTTGACAGAGAACTAAAACCTCCATTCAGTTTCGAGCCAGAGATAGCATAATAAATATGTTAACCAACTAACAAGCTGCCAAGATTTTAATTGAAGTTTATCCTTCAAACATAATATCGATATTTGAACAACATGTCTCAATCAAAGTATACTGATCTTGGACAAATAATATATATTCTAGAGATAAGTATAGATGATTCATGTCCATGATAAGCAATAGGGAGGTGAAACCTAAAAAATATGATCTCAGAATCTCTATCATTCTTATATGATCCAGGATGCATATAGACTACGAAAAGCCACTAGGAGTTGGAATGCAGCAATAGTATCCTCTTAAAGCCCATTGTATCGAGGGAGACAGTCTTTACCAACAGACAACAACTTTTGACCATCCGCCAAAATAATTCTATTCTAGCATCAAAGTTTCAAAATATGAAGCATCAACGTGGTTAGAACTGTTACCTTTGATTAATGAGAGTGTGCAACCTCAATTTTTTTAGGTTGGAAAATTGCAATTTGTCTCAAAGTAGTGGGTTTTCCTCAAGGAGCTTCTTTAGCGCAATAAGTATTATTACCCTTACTGATTTTGTGTCCCTATATTTTGGAAGTTGTTCATTTTACCTAAAAACGCAGACAATCAATTAGAAACCAAACTGAAACATCCAAACTAGCAACTGCTCAAGTAACCACCAATCATACTTGAAGTTTTCCAGAGTTAGGAGTTGAGTAATCTCTTTGAAGAACTCCTCAATGAACGATGCAAACGCATCCAATCCTTGACAAGGGTCTTCACCACTTATAAACCCAAATTTATAAGATGCAACCAAAATATGCGAAGACCCTAATAATCGATCAATCCCGACAAACCAGTTCAACTTATTAGAAAACTAAAATAACTACCATTACATGTTCAAAGCAGAAATATTTTCAAATAGCGCAGAAATATTTTTGAATGAACGAGTTCATGATACAAACTTTTTTTAGAAAATTTCGCTAAATGAAACTATGCTGAGTAATCAGCATTCATAACCAACTAGCTCATGTGCAAAATCATGTGACATCTAAAATGCTACAAAAAATAGGAAAACCACTATGTTGCCACCAAATAAGATAACACAGGACATCCAAGTGATTATTGCAAACCATCAAAAGCATCCACTCGTATTGTAGACCACCAAACATATAAAATCATGTGACATCTAAAATGCTACAAAATGACTTTGTATATAGTTTATTGTGTAGTTAAGCATTTTGATCATTCTTCTGTTCTATACTTTATAGGTGATTCAGTTTGGAATGACTCACTCTAATCTGTACATCCAAGGTGTTATGCATTCATATGCATCTAGCATATATTGTACATGTTTCTTGTTAAGCAAAAATTAGAGATTTAAATAAGATATAAAAAGAAGTGTCCCTGATTGTCAATCCTTAATCACAATGACTAATCTAAACTATATCTATCCAAGACTTGCTCCTCACTGGCAATCATTAATCATAATGATAATTTTTGGACAAAAGAAATAATGTAAAGACTAAAGCACAGGGCTTTATTAATCAATTATAAAAGAACTTAGATGCTCAAACTAAGTTTTATAATTATATTGCACCATAGAGTTCAACATGATATAAAAAATACAAATAATACGATCAGTATCTTAGTGAGGCTATCTTGTGACAAACATAGATATAGAGATCCATCCAGTTGAAATAAGGATGTATATCCCTAATAGCCTTATCACGTTGTGATTGTGTATCCAAATTTGACGTGTCCACGTGTTTATGTTTGTAATTGCATAGACGCAAGACTTGACCATGCCTGACTCTAATGCTATGTTTGGGAAGGGAGGAAAATAGAGGAAAGGAAAAATTTGAGGGAAAAGTGGGTGGAAAATTTGAAGGAATAATGGGACAACTGCTGACGAGGATTGGAAATTTGGAATACAATGTCAGGCTAAGGTTTTGATAATTAAAGTTGAATCCTCGATGGAAATTATTATTCAAACCAACATAGTCCCTCTTTTGTATCTATAAGTATATATGTTGTATCTGACAAACTTCTATTTTGCCAAACCACCATAATTAACGTAAAAAAAAGTAATTACCTATTCAGAAGGACAAGAAACATCAATATTTACTCAAATTGCAATAAAAGAACAAAATTTTACCCAAATTGGAGTACAATACTCCAGTACTGCCACATACAAGCACATGGACTCAGATCGACAAATTTCTCCAGGAACATGCCTCGCAATCATAGCAGAGATTCACTTAATAAGAATTCTCATTGTTGTCATTATCCCATATTGATAAAGATTGCCCGAACATAACCCCCAATTTTCAGGAATACCTTGCACTTACCCAATACACTAAAGCATAAGCCAAAAGAAAGAAGACTGCAAAGAGGCACAGATCGACAAATGGCTCCGGGAACATGCCTCGCCATCACAGTAGAGATTCACTCAATGAGAATTCTCATTGTTGTCATTATCTCATATTGATTAAAAAAAAGAATGAATAAATAAATAAATAGAGATCCATCAGAATATAAACATTTCCATCTTACCAAATTGGCTGCAACTGAGCCACCACGCCATCGGAATAGAGGAAAAAGAAAGCCAAACCTTATTCTTAAATGGAAATAAGCAATCTGATACGGATCATCATTGCCTCTTTTAAAAACAGATAGCGCATATCAGAAAACCGTTATTCTATAAATTATTTAACAAAAATGTCAATCTTGGACAGCATTCTATAGAAATAAATAGCGCATCATCGCCTCTTCATAAACTCCCTTAAATCTTACAGCAGAGTAGCAACTTTATTCAACACTGCCAAAATGCAATCCTTCTACTATCACGACATGGCATCTCCTATCGAATGAAACTTCCAAGTCCTAGAAGTAACCAATTTCCCTAACCAACTCTTAATTACTCAGTCAACTTACTATAAAGAGATCTCATACCTTTGACCATATATCCCAGTACAACAGCTGCGGGCAATAAAGAGAGCTTATACCTTTGCCTCGGGATCAAACACTAATAGCACAAATTTTGGAGCAATTCTTAATACGGACACCAACTGTAATATCCAATAATGCATCAATATAAATCCAAACAGAAAATTAATGCAGAGATAAACGAATTTTGGTTCAATTTAAGGAAGGTAGATCTGAGGGTCATGTACAGGCCTATAAATGTGTAGCATCTGTAGGAATTTTATCTATGCTTCCAAACAAATGTTTTTTTCCAAAAATACGGTTGGTCATGGCTTTAGCAAAACCATCTAATGTAGTACGTACACTAGAAGACATTTGGGATAAGAAAAGATTTAGAGGCCAAAAATCCAAAATAATTGATCATTCCACATCATATCCATTATTAAAAAGGGCCTCAAGTAATAGCTAAAGTTCAATATCTTTACAAAAGAAGATGGTATAATTTATTTCTCGATAAAAAAATAAATGTGCATGCATAATTTGTTGAGTACCAAACTACACGATGCCTAATATATATTTTATGAACTTCATGTAGAAATGAACTAATATTAACGAGGTTTAAGTTTCTTTTATTTGCATGAGCTAACAAAGGTAGGCTAGGCTCAACTACATGCCAACTAACCTTCAATCTAGTATAAAGCTTCGTGTTTGCTATACAAGAACACCATCTATTATAGACTTACTTTGCCCACTTGTAATTTCTGCAATTTTAATATACTCAATATGTTGGTCCCATTGTTCAGGCCCTCCTAATAATAATATATCAATCGTAGATCCAGGGACAAGACATAGATCATGCAAACGCGTATGTTCTGCATTACTATAGTCAGCATGTATTCTGGCCAAATCAATCTAGTAACCAACAATCTTATTTCCACTTTATGCTTGATGAAGGTGGCATTCTTAAGCCCAATACAATTCAACATGAAAAATAAGGTCCACTACCCTATTATAAAGTGAACTAAACTTGGATTAAATCAAACCAGAATTGTACTTGACTCGTACAATCTTAACCCAAAATGTAAGGTTTTGACACTCTAAAATATATTGAATGTTACCGAAAACTGTATTTAAACTTAAATACATTGCACTAGAAAGACCTTTTCCGCTCTATATGTAACCCAAGAGAGACCAAATAAGGATAGCAGGACAGGATTGGAATACATGCTACTATTTTTAGAAACGAATATACCTACTAATACACTTAGACCCACAAAGAAAGATCCAAACATCCACCAATATTAAATTCAAGCCTGAGTTTAGATGAATATTCATCGTTGCCATCATTGACTGGTCATTTTTATGTGTCCCTACTTGAAACTGGCATGCCCGTCTATACATATAACATGGCATATATGCTACCTATATCAGGTACTAGTTTGGTTACTTTCATCATACGTTCACACCTTTGTCTATTAGGAATTATTTTTTTTGCTCTAAGTCAAGATGCAGCGAATAAACGAGTTAGGTAACTGATGCGACTATAGGGCTGTTCTATATGACGCAACCTCATATTACTGTATTCTATTTTGGGGGGGGGGGGGTCTTTGCTTCCTTGACAACAAGCATTGTTCTCATTTAGTTCCTATCAGAAAGTTTCTAGGTAAAAATGTTGAACATCGTGGTTTCAAGTTCAAAATACAGAAAAATGTAACTTAAGTAACATGGAAAAGCTGTAGCCAAATAGATAAAGCAAGAATGTATCGTTAACAAGGAAAAGAAAGTCTCAACTCCTGTAGCTGCTCTAACTTTACCACAGAGATTCGTCTTTCCTGATTTGTAAAACTTGCATTCTATGCATTCAGCTTGGTAATGCATGATAAGGTCTCCTGGTTGATGATCAGTTACTCCCTCATCAATACTCTCTATAATTCTGTATGGGTATGTTAAATCAAGTAATTAATGAGAATAAAAACAACTTTACATTTCTAGAACATCAATGTAATGGAACTAGTATATACTCAGTAGCTTCATGGCCAAGAATACAAGGAAAGATACCCTCAGAATCCTACAAGAGCATAAACATAAAAATTAGACTACATTGGACACTAGTCAATTTCAATGTTAATTGAATCAAGGGGAGAGTTCGGAAGCAAGCTCTTAAACTCCAGAACACACAACCAGAGCAATGAATGAAGAAACATAGAGTAAATCTTAACAATGTAAAATGAAAGATTAGGCAGGAGATAAGTTAAATGTGCTCTGGGAGTTGATACAAGACATAAAACTATAATCTCCCCTATCCTTCTAAGGTCCTGTTATGCAGTCACTTCATCAAATCATTACTATATTCTCCCCCAACATTAAAAACTTGGATGAGCAATCAAATCACACAATAAAACCATTTTCACAAATCAAGGGGATGCATGTAGACAACAGCGATGCCGAATAAGATGTCACGAATAATTAAAACTGACAAACAATGCAAAGAATCCCCTGATGTCTTTATGTTATCGTAAGGAAGAGAAAAATCCTCACCACTGTTCTTTTAAAATGATGGCCGACTTGTTAGTTATGGGGAAAAATGGCAATACAATGCATCTTTTATTGCTCGTCAGTTGGTAAAATTTGAGTAATTTAAGAAAAATTTATAATGAAGCTATTTCTTCCTGATCACAAATGATCCATATTGAATTTTCTAATAGAATTACATGTTATTTATAGCCCTAATAATAGTTCTTTATATATAAAAAAAGATTAATTAATCTCCCAATTGCAAAATCCCCTCTTTTAACGTAAATAAACGAGTGCCATATAGGGAACTCCTCGGTCCTAATCTTCCAACTGTATAGATCATCGCTTGGCATAGTTGAAACTTGAAAGGCTCGCTCATACAAGTCTACCCGGAGTTTGAAGCACACAATTTTAAATATAATAACATGCTACAATGTACTGATTATTCACTCCTGTAAGCCTGGGCATACTATGCTGCATGGACAAGAATAAAAAACAACACAATACAGGCACGACGACACCGACACGCTAAGAAGCATGTACATTCAAAAAATCTAGGCCATATCGTGTCATACACATATCATACACAACCTGAACACTCAAAATACATTAAGAGTCTAAAACAGACCAAAATAGGCGTATAAGCGTGTCTTCACTGTGTTGTGCCAGTGGAACAAAGCCAACAAGTACATATACCGGAGTGTCCTGGTCGTGTCATATACGTGTTTGACACAAAAATACATCATACGACAGCAATATTTTGGATGTTGACACTTCATAAAGCCACATGCTGTAACAATCGAACCTAAAATATCCCAATTTGGTCAAATGGAGTACACATGGAGAAAAAAAGTACCAACAACGGCCATATGCCGCTTCATGCCCTCATCTTCTCCCAGTACCAAATCAGCTTCCCAGGCGTAGTGAAATCCTTGCCCTCCTTTGAGTATGTGCACTCCTTGTAGTTATCTCCTTCCAGTACCAAATCGATTTCCTAGGTTTCAGATCACAATAATCAACCAATACTCTTCAATCAGCAAAATAATCAAGATCTTACCACTGCCTCGGCTTCAATCTCGTGGATGTACTCGTCGACCTTCACCATCTACTTGTTCGTGTCGTAGAGCGCGTCCGCCATCTCGATCCACAGAAACCCTAACCACTTATTGTACGTCTTCGATCTTTCCTCTATCTCGAGTACTTGGATCTGAATAATTTATAAGGGGAGAGAAATGGATATCGAGTCCTGGATCTGAAGAACTTGTAAGGAGAAGAAGAAATATAGAGGAAAAAAGGAGAGGAGGAGATGAGAAGGAAAATGGGGAGAGAGAGGAAAATAATAAAGGGACTGAGGGTTTTATTTGGGGGTCAGGTTTGAGCGGACGTTGGAGCAGGATTCTAATTTTTTTTACCACTTGTTATAACGATTGCATGTAACAATATCATAAAAGGGTGAACGATATATAATGCTTAGCGCTATAAATCGTTATAATAGGCCAAATATTCTTCAAAACTGTCACATTATGTGGTCTTGCTGAAATTCTGTAACGTTTATATATGAACCGTTGTAATAGCTTCTTTCCAAACGTTATAACAGGGTGTTTTTCTTGTAGTGCATGCTCTAACAATGTGGTGGAATACAATACCCTCATCATGGGACTCCAGTTAGCAAGACAGCTGGGGGTTGAATACCTCGAGTCTTATGGCAACTCGTAACTCGTCGTCAACCAAGTCCGAGAATAATACGAAGTCCGCCACGAAGACTTGGTCCTTTATCAAAAAGCAGCCCTCGACATTATTTCAACCTTCACTGAGTTCTTCATAGAACACGTACCACGACTACAAAACCTGGAGATCGATGCCCTGGCTGGCCTCGCGGCCTCATTGGCGGCACCTATCGGGACTCAATACTTTATAAAAGTGGTAGGTCGAGATCTAGCGTGCCCCAGAAACAATCTTTGCTTGTCTTTGAACCATGCCATGCCTGCAAACGCTAGTGTCAACATCAGAGACTGGCGGTTTCTGTTCATCGACTTTGCAGCCTATGGAATCCTTCCAGACGACCCGAAGGAAGCAGCCTCTGTCAAAAGGTGCTATCTTCGATTCTACTATGATACAGCTACCAAAATACTGTACCATTGCTCCTACGATGGGCTTCTCCTCCGATGTTTATCAAACGAGGAAGCAGTCGAAGCTCTTCGAGAAGCCCATGACGGGACATGCGGAGCTCATCAACTCAGTCCTAAGCTATAGGACCAACTCCGACATATAGACTATTACTGGCCCACTATGATGGCCGATGCTACTGAGCATGCGAAGAAGTGTCGTATTTGTCAGCTCCACGCTGACTTCATTCATCGACCTTCGGAGCCTCTACACCCTACGGTTGCCTCCTGGCCATTCGAAGCCTGGGGTATGGATATAGTAGGACCAATTACCCCTCCATCATTCAGAGGACGTCGCTTCATCCTGGCAATCACCGACTACTTCTTTAAGTGGGCGGAAGCAGTACCGCTAACTGAGGTAAAGAGCTCGAAGGTGATCAGCTTCATCAAATATCACGTCATCTACCGTTTCGGGGTACCCCGGAGGATCATCCACGATAATGGTCTACAATTCATAAGCCATGTGTTCAGCAGATTCTGTGACAAGAATCGTATTTAAAATGTGGCAACAACCGTTTACAATCCGGAAGCAAACGGATTGGTCGAAGCTTTCAAAAAAACCATTGTCAAGCTACTCAAAAAGGTCGTGTCAACCAGTAAACGCGACTGGGATGAGAAGCTGGGCGAATGTCTTTAGGCATACCGCACAACGGTACGGACTCCAACGGGCAATATACCATTCTTCCTAGTCTATGGAAGTGGAGCAGTGCTGCCTCTGGAAATCCAGATCCCCTCGTTACGAGTGGATATTACAAACCAATTGACAGAGGAAGACAATCAGCGATGTCTTCTGCAAGAATTGGAGGTACTGGACAAAAAATGCCTCTTGGCTCAACAGCACATTGAGCTCTACCAAGCTCAAATTTCACAGGCTTTTAACAAGAAAGTCAAACAAAGGACCTTTCAAGTGGGCGACCTTGTTCTGTCAATCAGAAGACCAATGGTGATGACTCACAAGACACCAGGAAACTTCAAAACCAAATGGGAAGGCCCCTTTATCATAGAGACGGTGTACTCTAACGGGGCTTACCGGCTCGCAAAACCAAATAAGGACTTGTTCATGATGCCAATCAATGGCAAGTTCCTAAAGAAGTATTATTCTTAAAATTTCTCAATATGTACTTTCGTCTCCCCAGCAGGAGAACCTATGAGCTTGACCAACCGAGTTTACCCCATTGACAATGATGTGCCTCTGGAGCCCAGTCGCTCCAGTGCACTCCCTTCCCAGTAAAAAACATCCATGTCCATATCACCTCTGAGTTGTTTCTCTACACCCCCACAAAGCTAAAACTTATATTACGAAAGATGACACTAAATTATATGTTTACTACCTCCATATTACCTCTGAGTAAACATCCCACCTAACAACCTCCGCGTTGTTACACCGCAATCATAGAACATCCATGTCCATATCACCTCTGAGTTATCCTATGTATCCCTACCGAGTTCATTCTTACCACGTCTATATTACCTCTGAGTAGGAAAACTCTACCATTAACCCCGTATTACCACGTCCATATTACCTCTGAGTAAATATGATGGTTTCCTCTCTCAACTTATTATCTGTACCTAGAAACCAAGGAACGCCAAATGATAATATGTCCACAAAAATCACAAGTTCATGACAAATTGAACAAACAAAAGTTCGTTATTTCTTCATCTAATAAGAGTAAAGGACTACATCAACATTGAAAAGAAACAAAAGCAAACTACATCTCAAGACATCAAAGAACAAAGATAGGAAATTGGCTTCAGCTTTATTCCCCGAAAATGGCAGCTATAAGACGGATGAGGAACCTATAGCCAGGGATGATAATTACGTTGAGGCATATACCACTACCTCAACCATCGCCCATATGAAGGCTCCAATTGGTTAAGGTCCTCTGCAGGAGCAGGATGACCGGAGCTCCTGGTGCCACTTTCTTCCGATACTGGTTCTTCCTTAACAAAAACTTTATCTTTTGGAGTTTGCTCCTCCTTAACGATCATTGGTTTTTCTTTGATAAAAGAGGGCAACATCTCATCTTTCATGACAGCCTCTGCTTTCGGTACAGATACTGTAACAACACAAGAAGAGAAGAAGGAGAGTTAGCAAAAGAACTCAGCCCAAGGATATGTACAGCCTAGCATCGGTGCATGCAAACAGTTATGCATCAAAATATTGGCGCAATTATCAGGACAAAAGTCCATGCACGTCAGTAAAAGAAGCTTCGGCATATCATCAGGACCAAAGTCCATGTGCGTCAGCAAGAAAAGCTTCAACACATCATCAGGACAAAGTCCAGGTGCGTCAGCACAAAAAGCTTAGGCGCATCCTCATGGTGAGACTCATATAACCACACCCATGCGCTTCCGCAGAATGGTTTGAAGTGTGCAACAAAGTGTCTGTGCAAAAACTCCCAAGGTAGCAGTTCACCTACCTATCACCTCTGGCCGCACGTCGGCATGCGTCGTCTCGACAGTGGGGGCCTCCTAGACGTCAGCCTCGATAGGCTTCTTGCCCTTGCCTCTGCCTTGGCCAGCACCACCGCGGGGAGTCTTGGGGGCCATCTCTTATGAAGTTAGGGTTTTTGAAAAAAAAACTCTTAAAAACGAAAAAAGAGAGAAAGGAGGAGTTTTCTCTCTCCACATATGCCTATTTATAGGCTCAAGCCACTCGCGTGAACCGATAAAAGCATAACGTCAGCGTCTCTTCAAGTTTCGTAAAATTGACGGCTGTATATCTTATAAAAATAGATCATCATTAATATCTTGGGATTCGAGGTATTATATTATTTTTATTAATTAAGAAGGTCATGTGCCATGATAGCCATACGCAGAACGGCAATGCGCCCAGACAGGGTATGCGCCCAGAGCCTCTATTTGCCTATGCTTCTTGGTTCAAAGTATTCCAAAACTCAGCATAAAGTTTTGAAAACTTTGAAGGGGGTCTTGTAGAAGCATGGAATTTCAGGCGCATCTAAAGGTCAAAACTCCTATGCGCCCTAAAACGCCATGCGCCCCAACACATCATACGCCAAAGAATTCAAAGACAGAATGTTGGCACATCATTCAGAAGACAGCAAGTAGAAGAGGCACATGAAGATTGATTTTTTATTCCATAGAAAAAGTCTATTTACATGTCCAAACTCTTTGTGACAACAAAAAGTCTATTACAAAGAAAAAGCCTAAACTACATCTAGGCGCATCACTTTGACGTCTCAGTTAGGCACATCACTCTGACGTCTCAGCGTAGGTCCATCACTCCTCCTCATCAAAGCGAATCACTTTCTCGTCAATTTATGAGTACTTCGGCTAATGAAGCACTTATTGAGCAGAACGTGGGTTGGCAATCAATCCGAACCCGATGGCTCTTCCAGCATAACGGAAGTCGGGACACGACGACCCCGATCTTGGATGCAACAGCCACCCAACGCCATCTTATAGAAGAATACTGCCGACAAGGGGTTTGAACATAAGCTGTTATGTCCATAGCTCTTCCGGTGCATCTCAGTCTTCTGAAGGAGTTTATCGTCAAAGCTTCTTCGAACAAGGAGATCCACAACCCACAGTGCAACGTCTTGCAAAGGAGGAGGATCGGTAGAGTTCGTCTTCGTCACGAAGTCGTGTAAAATATGAGCAAACTCTCTTCACCGCTGCTATTTATAAGCTAAGGCAAATCAAACCCATGCGTCAAGTGAAAACTTCTCCGAAATCAGTACAATGAACTTGCATTAATGGTGATGAACCTGCCGCCTCAAATTCAGCTAAATTAAAGAAATCATCAAATCGAGTCTCGAAACACTCGACAAAGCTGACCAAAAGAGATGCGCCACGTAGCACATGCGCCCAGCAGCACCATATGCTTCGTACAGAATGCGCCCTATGAAGCACAGACGAATGCGCCCAGTGAAACACAAATAGATGCGCCCACCTAAGCTCGTCACCCATCAAGCATTTAATACTATGTGACAGAGTCGACAGCACATGTTGTCACGACCCGCACCCACTGTGAGGGTACGAGAACGTAACAACGCCCAGCCTACGCCGCAGTATCGGCAGTAGAACGCTGTCCTAGGTCAATCATCTAACAAATAAAGGTACCTGTACAGTATATACACTCCGAATGGAGGTGACATAACAGAACAGTCTCAATCACATCTAAGGCAGATACAGACTAGTAAAGGTAGATACAGAGATCAGAAACATAAAGTAATGCTAAATAAGAGAGGAAAATCTAAGTGTATAAGATAACAACTCAAGAACATCCAGCTCAATACAAGTCTCTAAATATAACAACATCTCAGAAGAACAACTGAAAATCAAATAACAAGCTGAAAGAAAACTAAAGCCTAGCTATCTAGTCTAGACTCTGGGTGTAGCATCCTGAACTGCAGCTGGGTCCTCCAGAGGAGCCAGGTCGCAGGTGTCGTCTAAGCCTGCTCCGTAATAGGTGGTACATAGGGCCTCCTCCTCATCCTCTGTAATATTTTCAACAGGTCCAGTCAGGACAGGAGCGAGTACAGTACATCTCAACAGATCATAGCAGGTTAGAAAATATAATCATGCAGTAAAGTAAGATACATGAACTGAAGAAAAATAGCATGTAAACAGAGAGAGAAACTGTAATAGAAATATCTACTATACATAGAGAGCTAATAGTGACTAGTGAGTCAGAGTAAAATATAAACATGTGAATGGCATAGGAGATTCATGACTACAGCTAAGAGAGTGATTCATGACTACAGCTACTGGGATAATATTCACATGTCTATTTCCACTCCCCCATCCCCAATCGATACACAAAGATCTGTTCAAGTTATGTTAAGATTCGTGAAACTTCACATGGCTCATAAAATGAGTGATACGTGAAGGTGATTCATGATGGCTCTGTGAACATGAGAGTACATGTGTCACAAGCGATTCGTGAATCAGAAGAAGCATGGAGATACGTGATGATTCATGAAACGCACAAAACATGCTGTATCCGATGCTCCCGAGGGGGATAACATCTCATGAAAAGATTCATATAGTACCAATCCGTGTGACCAACGTGACAGTATCAAGTAAAGTAATTTAAAGCAGGAAAATAATTCTAAGCAGGATATGAAATGATCAGAGAATGTACTCGCCTGTAACTGGTGAATCTGAGAGAATATAGACTGTCCGAGGAGTGGTGTATGTCTCCTATAGAACAGTGCAAGTCACTATGAGTCTACAATGATAATAAGATGTAATTTAATGCATTTTACATGATTCTAGGTCAATCTAGGCCAAAGTCAACTCTTGGTCAACTCTGGTCAACCCTAGAAGTCAAACTAGGTCAACTAGGTCTATACTAGTCCATACTAGTCTATCCCTACTATCTAGACTATAACAAGTCAACAATCATCACTACAAGCTATACTACCAAACAATATATATGCATATAGGCTAGTTAACTATATATGAAATCAACATATATATATACACTACACTATACCTCTATATAAGCATCCATACACTAGACATATATTAGGCCTACATACATTACACACATATACTTAGGGAGATAGAGAGATAGCAAGGGGGTTTAGGGTGGTGTGTGTATGACAAGTGTAAAGGGGGATCATGGCAATAGTCAAAAGTGTGTGTGTGAGTAACATGGTGAAATGAGGCTAATGAAGGGTGTCAAATAGGTGTGTGTGTGTGAAGGAGTGTGCATGAAGGGTGAAGCAATGAACATTGATTTCAGATTTTGTTGACAGTGTAGTGAGTGATCAATGTGGAGAGTGAAAGTAATGTGTCAAATGAACCTGTGTGTAAGCAGTGAGCTGTGACTAATGTGACAGTAAAGGGAAAAATCAAATGTGTATTCTCTGATTTTTACTCATGTGTGTGTATGACAGTGAGTGATGTGAGGTGTACAGGAAATCAAAACAGGAAATCAAACAGGAAATCAAAACAGGAAATCCAAACAGTAACAGAAAAAGGAATTTAGTTATACAAATTTCAGGTTATAGCAATGTGCAAGGGTGTCAAGTGTCAAAATATGTGTGAAACATAACAGTGAAAAAAAACCCATATCAACCAAAATCAGCTTTAAAACCAGTTTAATAGTCCCACATGTATTCTCAGGTTTAACACATAGGAAATCCCCCTCTAATTAGTCCATAGAAACTCAGAATTAATACCAAATCAAACTCAGATCGAACATCCCAAATCTCAGTTCAAATTAAACCCAAAATCAGTTTTACAGTCCCCCCTTAAACCCAGTTTTCAGCCATAACTTCATTCCCAGATTTGAACCCAGAACAGTCCCCAAATCATTGTAAATTTGACATACATTTAGCTAACATATGGGTGAACACATTATAGGTTTTAACCCACACTAATTAGCAGCATATCATGGTTAAAATGATGACAAAATAGAGATTTGAAATTATGGAACAGACAGAAAAATAGAGACTGATTATTAAGAATCAGTAAAAATAGGGAAGTTGCGAATTGAGCAATGAAATCGAGCTGAACACCCAAAACAGTGGTTGGTAAAGAACCAACAGCAAGAACATGTGTTGTGTGATGAGTTTGTGTCCACTTTTGTGGACACAAACGTGTCCAGCAAAAGGAAACGCAAAACAGTGCACTGCTACACTGTGCAAAACGCACAGGCTCGTGCACGTGTACACGAGTGTCGTGCACACGACACGACACAAACGAGGACTCGTGGTCACCAAGGTAGGTTCACCTATAGTGTGTCTTCGTGTCCAAGTGTCTGCACCAAGACAAAACGTGTCGTGTCCGAAGATATCAAGCCGTGTCAGTGGCAACAATTCACAGTGCACAGACCCAGTGTATTCCCCGTGCGCGTGGAATTTCTCCCAAACCCGACCACGAGATGACACCAAACTTGGGGAGAGGGGTGACAGACGATGCCCCAACATTCTCCCAAAATTTTGTGTCACGAGGATGCGTGTCGTGTCCGGTATAAACCCCGTGATGCAGGGGAACACTGTAGCCCGCGCGCGCGTGTGCGCGAGGGCGTGTGCACGAGTGTCGTGGAGACACGACACAAGCTCGAGATTAGCTCAGAGCTACAGAAATGATTAAGCGACAACAAAACACGAATTTACATTCAATTAGAAATTGAAAACAGCAAAGAAAGTCTCTCAGAGACATTTCATCAAACACAAACCACAAGTCACTGATACGTGTCCTGTTCGGACACGAAACGACACGAAACCCTAGGGATTCCTATTCCTATAGTTAGGTTAGGTCTAGGGTTCCCTATTCATGCATTTAAACCAGAGTTTCATGGTAGGAATGGTAAGTTACCTCAATGTATCAAATCCTCCCAAAAAGCTCAAAGAGTGGGGTTCTTCCCAATGGTGAAACTCCTCCAAATCTTTCCAAATCTGAGAATACTCATAGCCAACAGAAAGTAGGAAGAATTTAGAACCCAATGCAATTTGTTTGGATTAAAAAGGAGGAGAAATGGATTTACTATGAATTTCTAAAGATGGGAGCTCACCTCCTTCTAAAACTTGCACAAATCCCAATGGAGGCTAGCCCTAAATTCTAGGAGGGGATTAAATAGGGGGGAAATCCCTAGGTTCAGCTAGGGATGGCTGACCACTTGGCCTTGGGTTAGGGTTGAGCTAGGTTTGAGTCTAATCTAGCTAAGTCACAATAATGACTTGTGAAACCACAAGCCATTCACCAAATCAAATGATTTCTAAAATTCTAGTTCTATGAATCACTAACCACTAACTTGAGTCACACTAGGTTAGACTAGGGTCACTTGACCTAACCAAGCTCAACTAACTATGGTTAGTTCCTAGGTTAGTCTACAAGAGTCAAAACTGGCCAAAAAATCAAACTAGTCCAAATAAATCCAAAATAAATCCTAAAATTCCCATAAATTCTAAATAAATTATAATAATCCAAATAACCCTAAAAATGTCAAAAATATCCTAATTACATGGCTAGGCTCTAAGGTTACACTAGTCAAACACCAAATCATAAGCCATAACTTAAAAATAGTTTTAAATGATTAAAAATCACCAAAAATCATATTATCATTTAAATATCTTAATTAAATAAATTAAAATACAAAATTTTAAAATTACCCTTATTTTAGAAACTGGGTGTTACACATGTCTCGAGATTGAGCAGTTGACAGGTTTTGCAGAGAACGAAGATTCGTCGACGTCAGCCTCATCATTACTTATTTTTGTCGGTTACAGCTGTGCCCCACCACGTGGCCGACTAATCACCCGCATGTGCCTCCGCAGCCATGTGCCCAAAACTCTGTATGCGCCTCCGTAGCCATGCGCCCAAAGCTCTACATGCGCCTCGAAAGCTATGCGCCCAGACTTGTTTTTGACCCCTAAAAGTCATGGACCAAGTCTTCTCATGTGCCAGATCCTAGGCGCATCTTGACAGATCACCCCCCACCAAATCCAAGATCTTTGAGCCATGAACACGCGCCACGTGTCATTGACTCAGTTCTGCCAACGAATGGGTGCTAACCACCCAAGATCTCAGCAACAAGCGAATCTCCACAACTGCCACGTGTCAGCTCCTCCGTAGCTCAACAGTGCAGTTCAAACAGATTCAGCTCCAGTTTCCTGGTGCATCGTCCATGCACCCAAAGAAGTCAACCACGTGGCGTCCCTACATGCAGGTTATCCAGGCGCATATCATATATGCGTACATAGCAGATTATTCTGCTACCTATAAATAGAAAGATCATTCCTTCATTTCAAGTTCCACTCTCCAAGCTCGAAGTCCCACTTATTGAACACTATTTTCCACCACTTCAGCATCCAGAGCACTTACAAGAGTTCCAATCCTCTTCATGTCACTGCTCATTCCAGAGTAACCCAAACCTTCAGAGGGTTCGAGAGCATCGTCAGATCGTCAACGGAGTCAAAGAATTACCAATCATCCATCGTCATGGTTCCCAGATAAAAACAAAAGTGTACTCCTAGGATTACATCTAAATCCTACATTGTACTCTGTTTTGTTTGTAATTAAATACAAAGTTTACTTCAAACAACCTTGTTTTAATGGCAAATACTACCACCATAGGTAAGTGTAGACAAAAATGTATGAGGGTAAATTAATGGGTAAATGGTAAAGGATATAGGTTTATAGTAGGGGATATATGGATATATGTATGTTATATAGGTAAAGGGTAAATGTTTAGATACGGGTAAAGAACGTATCGATATATGTTATGGATAGGTAAATATAATGGTATATATAATAGGCATTGGATACATCCATGGATATATAAAGGATAAATTGGCTAAGGTAATCCTAGATAGTAGGTAACTAGTAGATATGTAAGATATATCTATTGACACTTAGTAATATTATCTAGTATGGCTAGTACCTTCGAGATATGGACCTAGAAACAAGGTATTGATTAGTATGGACTAGAAAACCTAGTTTACCCAAAGTATTGATCCTAAAACTAAGGTATTGACTAATAGTTAAGATATTTGAGATACGGACTAAGGTATTAGGTATATGTGTGATACGGGTTAAGATATCGTGATATGGGATAATGTAAATAGCGATAGCCCATGGTATTGCTAAAAATTATTGGTAGAAGTATATATTAGGATAATATATGCTAGAAACTTATTAATATAGCCTAGAAACCTAGTATTGGCCTGATATTAACTAGTATTGACTAGTTTAACCTAGTTAGCACCTAAAAATCAACTAGTGACTTGTTAAGACCCAGTATAACTTTATAAACTTTGTAAATAGGTAAAATTAACCTAGAAACTAGAAAATAACCTACTTTGACTGTGTTAACCTAGATTTGACCTAGTTTGACTATTGTAGCCTAGTTTTGACCTAGAAACCTAGTTTTAAGTTAATTAAATATATTTTTGACTTTAAAATACTAGTTGACCATGATACATCATATATAGGTCACTTGGACTCCAGTTCAGGTACTATTTGATATTTATTGCTCCAAACCATAGGCAAGTACATTCTCTGATAATTTTTCGTTTATGATATCTTCTATATTTTTTGTATTTAGTTTAGATATCCTTAATTTCTTGACACATGGTCACACGGATTAGTATTTTTGGATCCCATCATGACATGTTATTTCTTGTATATCTTGGTGTACCTTGTATAAGCCTTGTTGTTGTTCTTGTACTTATATGGATACTGATTCTTGGAAGGATTAGCTACCTTCTCAGGAAATTTTGTGTCGTAACGTACCATGGTTGGATCCACTATACCAGTCGTACGCGGAGAGTATTAGTATAGATATGTGATCATACCCTCCTTGTATCAAGTCTTGTTCCTTGAATAGTGTTAATCATACATCGTACGTATGATTAACCAGGCCATAATCCTTGTATAGTTCCTAAGTCGATCACATATTAAAACTAGTGCTCACTTACTTAGTTAATTATTTCCTGATTCTTGTACATGATATTTCATGTTTTGTGTTTACTTACAGCATTTCCATATCTTGTTATATTTATATACCTATCGTATTATCTTGTATAATCTCTCTATTTACTATTACATAGTCTATATCATTTACTTGAACAGTTATTAGAGGTGTGATTCGCTCTAATCCTGACTGGATATATTTTTCAGATTATGTAGTAGGAGTAGACTTGGAGTCTTTGGCTCAGGAGAGATTAGTTCCAGCTAAGAAGACAACACCAGTAGCGACTGAGTTAGTCAGTTATTTGTACTGGATTTGTCTCCAACTTTTGATTCACCATGTTGTTATTACTTCTGAGACTTATTTTATGTTAAGATAGTTAGCCTCATAGAGTTTGGATGTGGATATGGGTTTTGTTTATGTTCTAGACTTCTCTTGGATTATCATTATCTTCCTTATAGTTATTTGTGATTAGGTATGAGTATTATCATCTTATCCTCCGTATGGAGTTGAGATATCATTGACAGGTTTTATATACTATTATGTGAGATGGTTAGATAGTATTATTGATCTAGACAGCGTTCTACTGCTGATGTTATGGCATAAGCTGGATGTACCCACGTACTCGTGTCCGATCATCCAGGTATGGGTCGTAACAATTTTCGGTCTTCAAAAACATGTAAAAGATCTAGATTACAACTCTTGAACAAATTCTAACACTTTGGTGGATGGCAAATTAAAGCTTTGTAGAGTAATAGAGAAGCTCTTTGGTAGTTGAGAAATTTTAAGGCTCAAGTGGATAAACATTTATGAAGAAGGGTAAGTCAATTTATAAAAATCTAAGAGCATAAAGTAATTCCTGCAGACGTTCGGAAGATCCATCGGTGATCTGCAGATGTCCGACAGATTTTCGGTACCAACTGTAACGGATATAAATATAGTCGTTGGATCACATTAATTACACTGACAGGGAGCCGTTGGATTTGACTTTAAAATAGCCATTAGTGTCATTACACAAAATACTTGTTGTCTACTTTCGGATTTTTCGATGGTGATTCACAGATCTTCAATGGATGATCTGAATGGACCACACAAATACTTGTTTTCTTCTTTCGGATTGTCCACAGGTGATTCGCAGATCTCCGACAGATGATTCGAATGGACCACAAATACTTATTGTCTTCATTTGAATTATTCGAAGGTGATCCGCGATCTCTGACGGATGATCCGAACGAACCACAGAATACTTGTTGTTTCCATTCGGATTATCCAAATGATATCCGCAGATTTCTGACAGATGATCTGCTTATTCATAGGGAAAGACTAATGTATTTAAATATTTTAGTTTTGGGTTTGCCATCCGCTACCAAGGTGTTTACAAGGATTCCTAGGCATTTACAAACACTAGAGAGCTAGTAATTGACATGCTTTGATCTTGAATCTTTTTTAGTATGGTCTTTTATATTTGGCGATTCACAAGCTTCTGTTCTTTTGTTTTTAGTAGTGTCTGGAAGCTTTTGTGGCTTCTTTTTTTGTTTTCATAGTATCTGTAGAGCAATTCAACTAAAACAGTACGGAGGTAAATTATAGTTAAAATTATCGAAATTATAGATGTGCCAAAAATCTCCTCCATTTTGATAATTGAAAAATATACGTGTTTTAGGATATAGCTCCCCGTAATTGAATAACTCCCCCTCAATATGATTTCTCCCCCTTTGTCATTTATGTAAAATAATTAAAGGGTGCTATGAAAATAGCAAACAGAGCATGCAGATATGGATTGATAGCAAAAATAATAATACAGAATTTGGAAATTATTTATTAATAGCAGGAACTAGGGTCAGAGAACCCATACAAAACAACCTTAGACTTTTTAAGCACCCATAGGAAGGCATTACCGTCCCTGTCGAGACACACAAAACATGATATAAAAAACCACTAAAAAGTCCCCGAAGAACCACAAAAGACCAAACCACTGAAGAGACACCACCACCACCACTAACATCATCAATTTTTGGGATCATCATGAGGATTGTCGTCTATTCAAGGAGCATGAGTGAAAGCACCGTAGGGGTCAGTGCCATCGGGATACATAAATCCATAGATATTTGGATTAATGAAATGAGGACCCAGGATATCGTGATGTGGCACCGTAGGATCAACAATAGGATCCCTCTCCAAAAAGCAGCGCTGGATATAGTAGGCATGATCCATAAAGCCAGGATGCATGAGGGTGCCAAGGCCCCGAGGGGCCACCTGGATATGTTCCGAGGTGGAGAGAGATAACGTGTCAAAGCTTCGATTAATATACCGACGAACCTCGACAGAGAAGACCGCAGAGGCAGAAGGAGGTGAGGATGTGCCAGCTGCAAGGGCTGCAAGGTGGAGGATGGACGAGAGGCATATTGAAGAGGTCTGGCTTTGGATTTGGTAAGCAAGGTTGGTTTTATTCCCGTTGGACAGTTGGTTAGATTAAACCCATTTGCTTCAAGGATCATGGTGATATACATACCAAATAGGAAAGAGAGGTGGATGAATTCCAAGATTCGGATCATAGTATAGATCATAGTCTTGACCAAGGAAAAAGGTTGTTTGGTAAACAAGTAATACATGGCTACCAACTCCTCATTGGTGAGGTTGTCCATGTTCCCCTACTTGGGAGTAATAGTGTGGCAAAGGACACGATAAAGATCATGGTAGAACGGTTTTAGGTCTTTGTCGTCTGGTTTGAGGACCGTCGGACGATCATAGATGAAGAAAAGGAACCCCTTGTGGGTGTATTTTGGGGAGATCTTCATGGTGTCAAGCGAGGGTGGAAGCGCGATAGTTGACGTGCTCAGAAGGGCCAAGAATGCTAGCCAAGGAGGAAGGGGTTACAGTGATCTTGACACTGCCAACTTTAGATTCATTCTCTAGGCCATCTGTACTAGAAACAAGGTTATAGTAAAACATTTGGACGACACAAGGGTAGACATCAACCTGACGTTCCAGCAAGTCTGCCATGCCGGCATTCACAAAGATCTTCTAATGGCCGAAAAGGTGTAGGAAGGAGATGGGCTTGCCTGGATAGATAAAAGTATTTGTGAAACACCGAGAACAATCGAGGGAGTGTTGAGAAAATTCGAATATGGTAAGGTTATAGCCATGGGATATGGCGGTTGACACAAACAAGTTGGCGGAGGGAGGTCCGGGGGAGGATGAGGATGAATCGTCATGGCGAGAGTCTTTGCCGAAGTCGGACATGGTGTAGAGGGAGAGAGGATAGCAGATAGGAGGAGTAGGAGTGGTGGAAGTTGGGGAGGTCGATTGCTTTGTGGAGAAGATAGGTGTCATGCCCGATTTTACAGAGTCATTTGTCCTCGCAGAAATCTCTGGGAACCGATCGTCCTCGATTGGGTGTGATATCGTACAAGTCTGAATTACACTTGTACAAGGCAAAGAAGATACAAAATTTATAATCTTCAAATAGAAACACATCTTAGCGACACAAGTAGACAAATTGAAGATAATAATGATACATCTCTCTTATTGAATAGAACACCTTATTGATTCATCGTAACAAAAACGAGCAGATAACTTGAAGTCACAATAAGGCATGAAGAAATGTATTCTCTTTATTGATAATTGAATGAAGTACAAGGCTTACACTGGAACACAAAACTTACAACATAACTTACATTTCTCTCAATAGCAAACTTTTGAGGCATATACCATCTAGGCTTATATTTGATACTTATATGGACTTACAACTGGATATGCCGACTTGGCTTATAACTCACGGATACAACAGATACACAATATTCCATACATTATGTCCTTTATAAACAGAAGACGTCATCTATTGTAAGGAGAGCTTCTGTATGCCCAACAAATCTTCGATTCCTCGGGACTGATCAACGACAATCATAGTGTACTGAACTTCCCAAGCACGAGCACCTGAAAAAGTACCTACAATATGGGTCAGTTCATTGTCGTGTACTGACGAGTAGAACCAGCTCACTTGCCTAAACTAACACTAAGTAGTCATGTGAGCAAATACTTATTAACATGATCTTTCTTTTTGGGGCCTAGTATCAGTTTATAGTTCATGTAATAAGCAACAATAGATCATGGGCAGCATGTATTCTCACAACTCACTTGTATAGCAACGGTTTAGCATGTATGTCATGATTAAGCAGTGTTCATAGCAAGGCAACGTTGTAGCAGTATTGTATTTAACATGTTAAGCAATAGAGTTGAATTTAACATGTATGATAATATATCACATTTAAGTAATTTCTTACCGATAGCCGATTTCCTCGTACTTGTATCAAATACATGTTAGATGATATACTTACTCTGCCTGCACAAAATATTCATTAGCTTGCATCCTTACAACATGATCACTGGTGTTATTTTACCATTCAGGATGTTGCCATATAGGACTTCGAAGGGTATACAGTATGCCACTCATAGTAGGTAGCTAGTCTCAAAGAATGTACCGATACCACATACCCTTAAAGTATGTTTACATTTTTTCCTAGGTCGAACCGGCCCCAATACCCCAGGTATAGCATCTAAGGAAACAGTCACCCCTTGTGCACAAGTTGTCCATGACCATGCAAATGCATGTCCGACTCGATCATGAATATAATCGCATGGTAAAATATTGAAAGTAAGTAAAGGCAACCATGTATCATCTCATCTCATCCAAGTCGTATTCAATGACTATTTATTTCCATCATTACCATCATTCCACTTGGTGATCTCATCGATCCCAAGCCTCATCATTTTACATTACATCATTTCATTTATTTCTCATAGGGACTTGCAGCATTTCATTACTCATAGAAAATAGGCAGCATTTATATCTTTGCAACAGTTACACAGTGTACATGATTTAAGTATTTTATTTATTTCAGCATCATTCAACATGAGCAGTATTATCAATTCATTTTAGGTATCAATTCACATTAGCAGTTCCATGTTCTAAGTAATTATCATTCAGCAGTATTCAATGTTAGCATCTCAACTATTCCAACAACTAAAGTATAGAAGAATTAGGGACATAACATAGCAACTCAATACTCTATTTTATTAAGCATGAAGGAGTAGGAGAGAAGGACAGTTCCACTCACTTGCACAAATGGTCTTTCTGTTCCGATCACATATATGCTCAACGGTTACTCCAGAGATTGATTTAACACAAGCACGATATTCTCCACTAGACATAACCACACCATCGAGCCATGTTTCTTAGCTTATTTCATCCGGCCAACTAAAAAGACTGCAGTATTCTCAAATCTATTGATATTCTAGCACAAGTCACGGTCAAACATTCTGATCGCATCCAACAAACCAACCAAATGTTTCGTACGGAGCGGGGCATTACATAATATATATACCACTTAGAAAAAGTTTCATCCTCAAAACTTACGAGGACAACTCATTCTACTAACACTACTAAAATCTTTCAAATCAGCGACGCCTCAAGACGTCGCTAAATAGGGAAAATACGTCGCTAATTTCTATTAGCGACGTATTTAGCAACATTTTCAAGTAGTCACGATTAACCTAGTCGCTAAACAAGAAAACGTCGCAATACGTCGCTATTGCGACGAGCTTTAAAGACGCGGACACGTCGCTAATTTAGCGACTGCCAGCGACGTAAAACGTCATCATTTACCGACGTAACCTAGCGACGTTGAGCGACTTGACATGCATCGATGCTGACCTGGCTTGAGAGCCAAATGGCGACGTTCTGCGACTTTTTGACGTTGCTATATTACCGACATATAGCGACGTTTCGCGACGTCCTAAGTAGCGACGTTTAGTGACGATCAGCGACGGTACTCATTAATGTTAGCGACGTGCCTTATATTTACTTAGCGACGTTTACTTCGTCGCTGGACGTCGCTGACAGTCGCTGAACGTCGCTAATATTTGAAAAAAATTACAGCATTTGCAGCATTTGTAGAATTTGTAGCATTTGCAGCATTTGGAGAATTTGCAACATTTGCAGAATTTGCAGCATCCCCTACACCATTTGTTACAACAACGACGGTGTATCATGAACACAGTATCAAACAACACATATACACACAATCACGAACACGTTTGAAACACAATCTCATCAATCAACACAGATTTATGAAAATTTGTAACAACAATGTCAAACATAATGTGTCCACATAAGAATAATGTATGTATAACAACATAAAAGACCCAACAATGGGCCATCACACAACAATGTATATGTCGACTACGGCTGATCAGGAGGAGCATCACCGCTCCTGGAAAGAAGGTAAGCATACTGCTCCGGTGTAAGAACCACCGACGACGATGAAGGAGGAGGCAATGCAACCGCTGGAGAAGGAGGCAGTATAACCGCTGGAGATGGGTGCGTCCGTGTCTCCTCTAGGGCTCGGAGTCTAGCGCTGTATTGCTCCATACAAGCCGCTATCCTGGTAACGGTGTCGTGAATGGACTCCTGTGTCCCCTGTACTTGCTGCACGGTGCGCTCGAGCTCGTCAAAACATGCGGTGACCGACGCAGCGTCCTCTTGCGCCTGAGGCCCTTGCTGCTCAGCAATCCTCCTCAGCATATCGTCGTGCAGCTGAGCAATCTGGCGGACAATGGTCTCCTCGACTCGGGACGACTCGGCCTGTGACGGCTGTGAATGCGCACTGGAAGAGGGAGCCCTGGATGCCTTCGTCGCAACAAATGCGCCGTAGGACCCCGTACCGTAGTACGTACCCCTCTGAAGACCACCAACAGCGGTCTTCCAGAGCTCGTCCTCCGACTGAGGCGGAGAGGATTACGATGTACCAACCCCTCCCTCTGCCTGTGCACTAGCACTCGCACGCTCATCACGTAGCCTAACATACTTTTCCTAGAAATCATTGTGCATCTCTGTCACGCCCCAGTACCGAAATAGGAAGACGGACTAGGCCAGCTACTCCATATGAGGTACGTAACGTCATACGGCGATCGTGGCTGTCGAGAGACTAGGGGTACATGCTACAATCAAGTCTCCTATGGTCCCACAGAGTTCTATGTCTCAATCAATCAAGTCACATCAGCAATTAAATGAACATTAAAGATAAAGCAGTAAGGCGTCCCTGACGCTTCATCAAAATGATCATGAGAGACTAGCTTTATAATTTAGCTATCTCAGAGAGTCAGGAGTACAAAATTATACACAGCTGCAGTCTGTTTCTTTATAATTCTGTACTGACACAAAATATCAAGTAATCCGGCTAACAGTTGCCGGTGGCTAAACGCCGCACAAAGTAAAGGCAGGAGTGGTAGAGAAGAAACCCACTCGAGTCCCCGAACTGCCATGCTCCTAGTATGCACCATGGATGTCAGGAAGGAAGATCGTGTCCTCCGGCTCTGCTACGAGATCTGGCCAAACAAAACCAGCGGAGTCAGCCTCGAATAGCAAGTACCGCCAAAAGGGCACAAGAGTTAAGATTAAAAACTCAGTTAATAGAATGATTGATAATAGTAATACTTATGCTACTATTATAGGGTAGCGCAACATCCTCGAACCCATATGGCACCCTTACAACCAAACAAGGACAAAAGGTGCCGCATGGAGTCGGGACGTGTCGTACTCTATAACTTTCACATAAGTTAAAAGGTATAAACAATAAAATCTCCTGATCGTGACTTCGGTCGATAGCCTATCGCAGCACAATAACCAACCCAACAATCAAACAAGAACATGGGTTGGATCATGTACCATGATAGACCATGTTCCTCAGTCATTCACAGAAGTAGCACTTCACAACCAGAATAAGTCTTCCGTTCATAACTTCGGTCCATAGCCTGTCATCGTACGATAACCAACCCAATAATCAAACAAGAACATAGGTTGGATCACGTACCATGACAGTCCGCTTCCCTCAGTTATTCACGGAAGGTAATAGGATACAAGCAAGTCGTTTTCACGGCCAATCAAGTCTACGAGTTTCTAGTGGGACGAGGTTATCCTCGCATCATGTTATTTAGAAATCCTCAGATCGTACCTTTCCAGCAAGGCTAGCCAACCCAGGGGTTCGCGTAGACAGGTATGATTGAGCACAGGTCCCTCATAAGGCCACCTTGCCAAAACATATAATATATAGCAGGAATTAATCGGATACAGTCATCCACTTGTTGCAGATGACACAGTATCCGTGGAGACCAGCCGACGCGTCGAGACAATATCTCAAGGCGGCTGGTGTAACACGATCTCGGGATTTTGCCCTCCCCATGCATCTAGTATATTTAGTTGCCTAATTTAACCCTAGGTGAAATCTTGGACTCACATGCTGTGGCCTGCATGATTATCCTCCTAAAGTCGTACTTTAGTACGAGTACCCCAAAGAGGATCCATGTCAATCAGTATGTCAACATGTTCTACCCTCCTTAGTGTAATGCATCATTGCAAATACGCCTCGTGGAGTTACGAGTCATTTGTCGAGCATGAACAAGAACTGGGACATTCAGGTACATGTATCAGGTAGGAACACTTTGTTCACCGGGGTCACCTTAGTGCTCATATCATGCTCAGGACAAAAGGCGTAAGGATATATAGCATACACAAACATTTACATATATATAAGCAATATATATATATATATATATATATATATATAAAATATAGGGGAGTCCAGGTCAGAGCGCGCTGGGGTCAAATGCGCGCAGGGGTCAAGCGTGCAGGGATCAAGCGTGCAGGGATCAGAGCGCGCAGGGATCAAGCGCGCAGGGATCAGAGTGCGCAGGGGATCAAGCGCACAGGGATCAAGCGCGCAGGGATCAGAGCGCGCAGAGATCAGAGTGCGCAGGGATCAGAGCGCGCAGGGATCAAGCGCGCAGGGATCAAGCGCGCAGGGATCAGAGCGCGCAGGGATCAAGCGCGCAGGGATCAGAGCACGCAGGGATCAAGCGCGCAGGGATCAGGACGCGCAGGGATCAAGCGCGCAGGGATCAGAGCGCGCAGGGGATCAAGCGCGCAGGGATCAAGCGCGCAGGGATGGGTCAGGCTCCTAGCGCCAAAAGGCGCTGGGCCACGAGAGAGCTGCGCCCATCGCTAAAAAGTGCTGGGGTCAAGCGGGCAGCGCGCGCCAACTGCTACAGGGTCATCTCCTTCCTCTTGGCTGAGAGCAAGAACACCATGAGCCCTAGAACTTCTAAGGACCATAAAATCCTCATCCTAAGCCTAAATTGGGACTTCTATAGGTCAAAATAGGGTAGAACAAAATTCTCTACAATATGGAACAATCAAAACTTGAAAATAATGAAGTTTGCTAGATCAAAACCAAGGAAATCCGAAATTGGTTAAAACTTAGATCTACAAAAATTAAAGCTTCAAAATGGAAAATTTTAAGTTCTAAACTAGTATAGATTGAGGAGAAGAACATATTTTGACAAATAATTTTTTAAGAAAACATGAACAAAATTTATTGATCCATCTCTTGAGCAAGTTGGCACTTGCCTTGGTTGGTGGAGGAAAATAAATGAGAGAAAATAAATGAGAGGAGAGAGAATGAGATGAGTTATTATATAGAATCTTGAACCCAAGGGTTCATGATGAACCATTGGTGAACCAAAAATGGGTTACCCAAATGAGCCAAGACTGTAGGTCCAAATGCAGAAAATAAATTACGAAATAATATTTTGTCGAATATTTTGGGAAATGCATGAAGAAATACTGCATAATAAATATCGTATAAATACAAGGTAAATACAATTTATCGGTTTACGTATTAAAATACGTATTCCAGGATCGGGGAGTGACAATCTCTATACATCAGTACTTACCTAAATTAGCCTAATAAACGTCTAAAATATTTAATTATTATTAAGTATATGGTTATCTGTATATTCTTCAAGTTGTGTTAAAAATTAAGGAAATCTAAATTAGTACTTACATAGCTCTGATTAGCCCGGTCGTCGATGAGCTTCCCGTCCTTCCGATGGGTGGCCAGGAAGACGGTCACCATGTTTGCGTTCTCACCCCTCTTCACCTGCGTGTTTGTTATATTTTATTCTTTACTAAAATAGAAAATTATATACTCCTACTATCAATAAAATCTTATATTTTACAATAAATTACATACCAGACGATGAAAATGCTCCGTCATAGGAATCGATCCACCACACCACTTTTCGGCCATCGTCCTAGCCACCTTCGCCTTCTCCGACCGCTCTTTGTACTCGGGCTCCTCAAATCGAGCCTTCATTGTGGTCCATTGGTCAGGTGTGATCCAACCAGCAATCGGCTTTCCGGAGCGGTGACGAGCTTTCTGATCGTCAATTGCATCACGGATCAACTTGGCGGCGACGGCAGGAAACTGTCTCTCAATCTGCTCGACCCGGTGTGGTGGATAAAAATAAGTCCACTTCAAGAATTACAAATTAAAATAATAAGTTCTAAAAAATGCTTAAAACTACATTAATCATACTAAATTAACTATCTTTAGTTACCTTGAAGTGGGCAAACCAGAATGCCTTTCTCTCTTCCGAGGCATCCGAGTAGTTGATCCACGGACCCCTATAGTTGGACCTTAGAAAGGTGCCCAACGCTCTCGGTACCGACGAGGGACGATATCTGTATACAACAATAACCGACGTATTAATGAATATATAGATATACAGACATGCATAAAATATTGATTTAACTTACTTCGTAGGACCGTCGGCCCAAATCTCTATCCTCATCTCGTCCTGAGGTGTGCATGGAGGGTCGCTCTGGTATGGATCCGCCCGGCGGGACGGGCGGGAGTAAGGACTACCTCCTCCACCTGCTCCCCACCCGCCATGCTGCTGTCAGCGGTAGGAAGGCTAGGGGAAGTATTATGATCAGCAAGCCTGGAACTGCTCGTCGTAGGTACACTGCCACCCGGACCTGAGACCGTATGGTACAATGGAGTGCTCGGGTCAGACGATGGTCCAGAGCCATCCTCCTGTAACGGAGCACTCTTCCCACCTAGGACACGGATCGTCCTGACCTATCTCCATGTCGTCTTGAGGTGCCTCCGCGTCGTCCTGCCAAGCTGATAATAACATTGGAGTTCATAATTTAAGACTACAGAAATATGAATACATCAAAATCAGTTTATGATTGAAAATATAAATAAATACAATGACAGTTTGAAATATCTGCATACATTGAATTCATAATTTAAGTTTTCAAAAATAATCATAGTTAATAATTTAAGATTACAGAAATATGAATACATCAAAATCACAGTTTCTCACATCCTCTGAAAATTTATCTTCTTTGTTTGCCTCCTCATCCTCTTCCTCTTCCTCCTCAT